>CM054180.1:105113134-105353134 GCA_028829895.1 Sinotaia quadrata
ATAGATAGATAGATGGATAGATAGGTGGGTAGATGGATGGATGGATTTTAGATAGATAGATAGATAGATAGATAGATAGATAGATAGATAGATAGATAGATAGATAGATAGATAGATAGATAGATAGATAGATAGATAGATAGATAGATAGATTCCTATGCCACAGTTATTGGTTATGATTATTATTGTTTAATTAATCACACATAACTATTTACAAGTGATGAAAATCTTAATTTATGTTATTAATAATTCTCCAAATTATCGCCACTCGTCTCTCTCACTTGGCGGATATGTGGGCGCTGTAAACGTTTTCTCTTTTCCACAACATTAAAGACAAACATTTACTGTCACACAATATTTTCGCAGTTGGAAAACTTCTTACTAAAGGAGAAGTTAAATCCATCTTTTAATTAATATTTAGCGAGCCCCCAATTACCCACTTTCTTCACCAACATAAGGTTATCAATATGTGTAAGAAGGTCAATAAACTTATCAATTAATTTGTTAAATCAACAATCAAATATCAACCTATGAATATAATCAAAAGAGCATTGACATTTAAATCACTTCACAACAATGTTCAATTAACGCTACACAATCATTCAGTTTATCCTAGGACATACATTAGCAGTCAATTAACATAAATATATAAGCAAGTTCATAGTTATCATCACATAAATGAAAGTAGAGATTCAGAGAATAAATGAAAATCAATACACATAACATTTTCAAAGATGGCAGCTGTTGCTGGCATGTGTTCACAATCATGTGATTTGCAACAAGTAAATTTCTTTATTATTCTGGCAACAGTCTCACAACCCCTTCTAGAAACGTTACTCAACTGTTCCAGAATCTACAATGATCTCACAAAGCACACTGTAGAGAATCAGCCTGAATTTTACATGCACTCACAAGCATATCAGGAGGAAAGTTTCTCAAATTTCCGTGTGTAGTACTCAGCACACCACGAGGAACAATCAAATTAATCTTTGTGAATTCTCGAGACCAAACTCAAGCCAACATTTCCATTGTATTGGCTCTCAAATGAAATTCAAATAAATCAATTTACAGCAACACGTTTTATTGATAAGTTGATGACAATGCTGGATTCACACACCAACGTGATCTAGTAGAGCACAATGTGACAAAAGTTAAACTCAAAGGCCTGCCTCTCTGCAAAAGTCAAATTTAGGCAGCACTAAATTTCAGGTATATTTCATCCATAAACTCCTTTCTTTCTTGCAGACATTTTCAACTTCAAAATCCTGCAACAATTTCGTTAGCCTGATACATACACAGCATAAGAAATATAGCATCGATCAAAATTCACAATTATAATATACAAAGTCAAATTAATAAATATAGAAATAACGGTTCAATTAAATAAGCATTCTCTAATTCAAATCATAGATCAATATCAAACATGTGTTTGAAAATATTCTAAGTCCATTCTTTCTTTATCAGTCAGTTAACTTACCATAAGCTAATGATCGCCTTAATGACTGATTCGAGTTATGTTCACATTCAAAGTGATTAGAACAGGTCAATAGGGTACTCCTTCAACAAAGAAACTCTCAGTCCATCCACACTGGATGAGTTTGGTATGAACAAGTGTGAGACTGTTAGTCAGAAAACTACTAATCCACTTGGTACTGGTTTGGATTGCATGAGCAATTTCTATCATATTCTCAATCCAAGTTGTTTACTCCAACTCTGACATTTACAAAAATACCATCATAAAGAGTGCTCAAGAAAGGGTCATTTTGACAATTTAACAATTTATGAAAGCAAACGTGCGGTAATTTTTGACCTTTGACACCATCAATAAAAGAAGATCATCACTATCATAGGAGATTGCTAAAAGTCTCATTTTAAGGAAATATTGTCTTAAAATGTAAAACACTCGCACGTATGCACAATTACAAACGCACATTCACACCTGAACTTACCATACTTCCCCCCCCCCCCCAATTCATTCTTGATTTATGACATAAAACTTTCTCATGTATCAGAGAATGCATCCAACCTGCCATGATTTTAATCAAATGTCAGGTTCGTCATAAATACAGTTCTAGCTTTCACTCCGACCAATCTCTTTTCACTTCAGCTCTCTCACTTGATTACCTTTATTAGACAATAACTGGGTCAGTTTTGACGTCACTTCCTTTGAGTTTCTGCCAATCAGAAATTGGATCGGACATTTCCATCTGTTGCCGAGACTTGTCGTTCCTGTCCAGGTCGATAAGTATTTCTTCTGCTCTGGGCACCGCCCAGCTCTGTAATTCTCCGTCGGCAAGGAGTGCATACACGATAGCGCCTAGTGTAGCTACACCCGAGCAGATGAGGAAAACATAACGCCATTCTTCTAGGGTTCGCTTTATAAACAAGATACAAATTAATTATAAATTTAACAAGGATTCACTTTATAAACAAGATACAAATTAATTATAAATTTAACATATAAACAAGATACAAATTAATTATAAATTTAACATATAAACAAGATACAAATTAATTATAAATTTAACAAGGGTTTTATAAACAAGACACAAATTAATTATAAATTTAACAAGGGTTCACTTTATAAACAAGACACAAATTAATTATAAATTTAACAAGGGTTCACTTTATAAACGAGAAACAAAATAATTATAAATTTAACAAGGGTTCACTTTATAAACAAGACACAAATTAATTATAAATTTAACAAGGGTTCACTTTATAAACAAGACACAAATTAATTATAAATTAACAAGGGTTCGCTTTACAACCTAACACAAATTAATTATAAATTAACAAGGGTTCGCTTTACAAACCAAACACAAATTAATTATAAAATAACAAGGGTTCGCTTTAGAAACCAAACACAAATTAATTGAAAATTTAACATGAGTTTGCTTTATAAAGAAGGCAATAATTTTAAATTTAATAAGGGGTCGCTTTATAAACAAGACACAATTATACATTTAATAAGGGTTCGCTTTATAAATCAAACGATAAATTAATTACATTTTTTTTTTAAATTATGCTGCAGAAAGCTCTAACATGAAATGAAGCAATCTATCTGAGAGTATATATTAATTTATTCTTTTGAAGGGATGGGGGTCTTGCTGGATTGGAGTTATTTTTTTACTTTCTTTTTTCATTTTTTTTCGGGTGGGGTGGGGATGGGGGTGGGGTGAATTTTTGCTTGCTATGAGGTTTTTGGTTTGTTTGGGGCATTTTTGCTTCTTTTGGGTATTTTGGTTTGTTTTGTTTTTTTGTTTGAGACTTGTTTTTATTGGTTGGGGTATTTTTTCGGGTTTTGTTGGATTTATAGAGTGCTTTGTTGGGGTTTAATTGGTTGGCTAGAATTTTTGACTGGTTGGTGTGAAATTTTGTTTGGTTGGGCTGAGAATTTTTGCTAGGTTGTTCGAGGTGCTTTGTTTGTTTGGATTGTTGTCTTCTTCTCAGCATTACAGTTATATAATAAAAATCAATGCTTCGATTCATAACAATATATATTTGTCATTACTAAGTATTTCCTTTAAATACTAGATTAATTATATCGTTTATTATGAAAATTATTTTTAAATGTTTTAATTTTGAAGCAGAGATCTATTGTTTCAATGGTTGTACATGTCGGTCGTGAAATAAAATACAAGGACCACGTGCAATTGATATACAATGTTATTGTACACAAATTTGATTGCATATGTTCTGTTATTAAACATAAAATTGCAAATAATTTTGTAAATGCAACCTGAGTTTAGAAGGGGGCATAGATATTTTGGTTTATTATTTCTTTTAAAATATTTTCACATGTAAGTATGGACTGTGAGAAATGAAATGGATTGTTCAAAAATGCTTACTCTTTACGTGTAACTCTATAAGTCCCACTTACTCTTAAAGAAAATCACATGACTGATGACATCAGCAAATAGATCATGACATCAGTCTACATTTCCCTGACCTTGCTCCCTTTTCCTCCCTAATACCTTTTATTTATTTATTTACATTTTATTAACAGACAGCCCCCCAAATAGTGTTGATTTACATTGTTAATTCATTCTTTGTGCAGCTTGCAAAACACGCGACCTACATGTGGAGTAAGTGCTCCTGCTACAACAGGGGCGACCATCCCTGGAATAGTGGCGACTGTGTTTGTGATACCATACAACAGCCCAGCATGCCTTGAAATGCACACAGCAAAAACAGTTTAAGTATATATATACGTGTAATAGATAGATAGATAGATAGATAGATAGATAAATAGATAGATAGATAGGTAGGTAGGTAGGTAGGTAGGTATGTAGGTGGACGGACGGACAGATAGATAGATAGATAGATAGATAGGTACATAGATAGATAGATAGATAGATAGATAGATAGATAGATAGATAGATAGATAGATAGATAGATAGATAGATAGATAGATAGATAGATAGATAAAATATAATTCAATAACATACTTTAAAATTTAGTACTGTGTTAACATTCATTTCAGTCCTACAGTTAGCACTAAGCAACCAATAATAGTATTTTCTTAAGTCAATGCAAAACCACCACCTACCTGGGTGCCAGGTCTATATGATTGACAACATAACCACAGCGATTTAAACCCATAAAACTCAGACAAAGGCAGAAGAGAAAGACTGCCAGGAGACGTTGGTCACAAGCCATGTATCCCGCCATTCCAATACAGATAGCTGTCCCTAAAAAGGCTATTTTTAAAAACGTAAAGAAATACGTGTTCACAAATCAAAATTGTTGGTTGCTTGAAGGGTTGTTTGGATGGTTGGTTGCTTGGTGGTTGGTTGCTGTTTAACTGATAGAATGAATGAGATGGTTTTTTTTAACTGACTTGTTTTGGCTGGTTTCAAGCCAATTGTCATTTGTTTGCTTGCTTGCTTGTTTGTTGCTTATTTTGTTCGCTGGTTCGAAATCCACTTTAAATATAATATTACATTCAGATTATAAACTATTCTGAGAATACATGAACACCTTTGTCATGTTTGTAACGAACATATTAACGGATGAAGAAGCAACACCCACAAATGGTCTATACGCTCTTGATAATGTACTAGACCCAACACTGTGTTAAGTACTAGATCCAACACTGTGTTAAGTACTAGACCCAACACTGTGTTATGTACTAGACCCAACACTGTGTGAAGTAATAGACCCAACACTGTGTTAAGTAACAGACCCAACACTGTGTTAAGTAATAGATCCAACACTTTGCTAAATAATATCCCAACGATACAGAATCACCAGTAGAAATTATATCAGTGAAATACACAAATCACACTGGAATCAAGGGGCATAATTTAATCATTCAATTGAGAGCAGTGAAATACACAAATCACACTGGAATCAAGGGGCATAATTTAATCATTCAATTGAGAGCAGTGAAATACACAAATCACACTGGAATCAAGGGAAACAATTCAGATAGTTTAATGAAGTACACAAGAGCCATAGAGAAACGCACTCAAGACACAGTATATGCAGAATGCACAACGAAGACACTTACAGGTCACTTGAAAGACAGGGTGCAGTATAAATCAGACGCTTACAGGTCACTTGAAAGACAGGGTGCAGTATAAATCAAGACACTTACAGGTCACTTGAAAGACAGGGTGCAGTATAAATCAAGACACTTACAGGTCACTTGAAAGATTTTACGAGTGGACCTCGTGCTCAGTATGCCCTTTTCTCTCAAGTGGTCCGCCAACTGACCAGCCGCAACTGACACCACGGCCTCGCAGACGTAGGGCAGAGCTGAGAGACCACCGTTCTTCGGATTTGGAAAAAAATACAAGAAATAGTGGAAGGATTTGAATGAATAGATAAGTGAATGATAAGATTTATTTGTTTAAAATACAAGAAATAGTGGAAGGATTTGAATGAATAGATAAGTGAATGATAAGATTTATTTGTTTAAAATAAATGAATAAATAAATAAACGAATTTATGAAGGAGTGAGTTAAAATATGAAAAGAATGAACATATATATATATATAATACACACAAATTAATGAATAAATAGATAAAGAAAGAAATTAACGAATGAATCAACAGATAAGCAAATGAATGAATGGGTGATTAAATGAATGAATAAACTCATGAACAAATAAATTAAAGACCAGCGAAAAATCAACATCCAGGAAAGGCTTCTTCCCACCCACCCTCACCTCCCAAAACTAGTTTAAGTGCTCAAAACGTAAAGAGCAAACTATTGTACGTTAAAATAAGACCAGTGCTTAAAACGTCGTGTGCTTTCATTCTACATTAGATAGATGGATAGGATGGATGAGTGGATGGATGGGTGGGTGGACGGACGGACGGACGGACAGAGAGTGAGAGAGAGGGGGCACTTGCATATGGCACTTGCTTATGCATATATATTTTACAGCAATCACGAAGAGCATATTAACAAGTATGCTTTTTTTTAAAGTAAATTATTTCAGAATTCAATTTACATTATGCTTGAAGATTATAATTCCACAAACACTTACTGTTCGTGTGCAATCTTCACATTTCACTAGTATATAACACAGTACACAAATACAAAGCGTACATTTAACATCATACTTAAAGAATACCTATACACTATCAATAATCGCGTAGATTTAAAAATTAATATATATAATTTTATATTAGTGCAAAAGTAAAGAGTGTAAACAATATTTTAAAAATATATTACAGAAAATAATTTTTAAATATGGAAAAGAATACTATTTTTTTTATATTATAATGAGGATTCTAGCCAAAGGATTTCTTTTTTAAATAAAGACTGCCAACAAACTGTGTTCATTGAAGAGTCTAACCAAAGTGTTAACAGTAAGTGCGTGAACACTTCCTGATTAGTTTACACAAAGGATTCTAGCCAGAGTATTAAAAGTTACTGCAAACAAAGAATCTTATTAATTTATACAAAGGGTTCTAGCCAGAGTATTAAAAATTACTGCAAACAAACTTCCTAATTAGTTTACACAAAGGGTTCTAAACAGTGTTAGAAGTTACTGCAAACCAGTGATAATTTTTCCTTTTTAAAAAAAAAAAAACTCGAACCCGTCACGTGACTGAAAAAAGAATACAAACTGCGTGTACTTTTATTCTGTCACAATTCACAGGTCAAGCCGAAAAGAATAAAACAGGCTGTCCTTGACATACATGAAAACACCAATGTTGTACAACGGAGACAGCACATTGTACGTGTTATGTGAGACTTGAAAACATAAATATCACAAGGACAGCACGGTTAACGTATTCCACACACACGTTTTATGTGAGACTTGAAAACATAAATATCACAAGGACAGCACGGTTATCGCACTTTCTACACATCTACGCGATGTCATATTTAAAGCAAAAGTAATAATATGACGTCACAGTGAACTCACTCGACCCACCTGTGTGATGTCAGACTTTAAAGGAAAAATAACAAAAGGTTACCACAGTTCATGAATTCCTCACACTCCGTGTATAATCAGACTTTCAAATATAAACAACCTAAGGACAACACAGAAAACTCACTCCACACATCTATATGACGTCAGACTTTCAAATATAAACAACTTAATGACAACACAGAGAACTCACACCACACAACTATGTGATGTCAGACTGCAAAGCGAAAATAACAAAAGTACGGTACAGTGAACAACAGCCCAGTGAACACACTCCCCGTTACCTGCATGGTGTCGAACTTGAGCACTTCTTTCATGAAGGAGGGGAGGGATGTGAGCAGGGTGTAGCTTGTGTAATTGTTGAAGACGTGTGCAGAGATGACCGCCCAAAGTGGGCCTGACTTCATCATGGCGAGCCATGGGATGGATAACTCCGCCTAAAGTTGTCCCCACCCACAGCCCCGGAACAAAAGTAAGAACACATTTTTTTTAAATAATAAATTATCGCACAATGACTTATGACAAATACAACAAAATGAAGTAGATAAGAGTATTTATAGTGTATAAATTGCAAGACTGAAGAGCTTTATAAAAGAAACCAATAAAATAAAACCAAAACATTTTATACATATGCAAATTTTAAAAAGTACTCAAGCCGCCTTTAATTCAGCTGAGTAGCCTTTATCAGGTCAATCCATAATCATATTAATGACTAGAATAATGATGAGCAAAGCAAATGCACAACCCTATTATTACGAGAATGTTGTATGAATTAATCCAAGTTTGAAACAGTTTTACGGTGATACTGTCCAATGATAACATCGACATGGAATCATACCTCAGCCGTTAACTCATCAACTCTAAACGCTAATGGTCTTAATAAGGGCAGTTAAAAAAAAATAATAACTAATAATGACTAGTTTTCATTTAACTGTAAATTTCTTGTTAACTTAAATGATCTGCATGTATATTTATTGCATTTTTAGCTTGTTGTTTCATTAATATTGTGTTTATTGTATGCTGTACTACGCTAGATTATAATTTTATATCTTCTTTGACCCGACTGTCAGTTTTACTTCGGGACTTCCGCTTTCTGACTTCCTTTGAATGGGGCAGTTGCTGATTCTCTGTTATAAATAAACAACCAAGAACTGCTGATAATGGGAGATGCTGAAACTACAGACAGAGAAACGGAACCAGTCAGATGGTAAGAGTTATGAATGGTCAGATGTGGCTGTAACACTAACAGAGACCTTGCTTTCGAATATTTTTGACGTCATCAAATATGACGTTTTTAAGCAACATGTTGCCGTGTATTCAGGCAAGTGCGTCATCATACACCAATAGTCTTACTGTAGAGTTCATATATCATTGCAAGCAAGACTGCTAGGCGTTAAAAATAAATAAATAAATAAAAATTTTAAAAAAAACTGAGGCACGAACATTCGAAACGATTTAAAGGATACACGACTCAAACAACAACACAAAAACTGTTCACACTTTTCCTTACAATCAACTTTCCCTTTAATATTTTTTCCTGTGTGCGCGCGGAACTGGCGGTTGTTTGAGAGCTTGCTACCAAAACTTGGGCGCAGAATTTTTGAAACTGCTGTGCGGCATTTTCTAATGAACTGCACGGCAACGCAGCGGAGGCAATACCTTAACAACAATTTTCCATTATTTCTATTTCTTAATAATAAAATCTGAATATGTGAGCAACTGTCGATGCACTGATACGTTCGCGAATGCAAGAAATTACTCGACTACCAGACAAGCTGCATTTAAAATAATTTTATATTTAGTCGTTTGAACGATCCTGAAATATTTCAGATCTCACGGACCTACTGGGGTGAACAACTCGCCTGGCTTAACAGACGAAACGTGATGTACCTTCGTATTCGGTTTTTCTCCAATGGAGGCCAAAATGTACTTTCTCTCGATCCCGCGGATGCGTGGATGTTGAGAGGGCGTGTCCGCGGTTATTAGGAACCAGAACAGCACCCATAGCATGTTGCCTGCTCCTGGAATTTTAATTTTAATAAAATTAAAAAATAAAAGGATTGAAAAGCAAATGGCACTGTGCTGCGTGGATTTGGGGGACTACAACTGCAGATAAAAGTATCACGTGACACTCTCACTCAACCCGCAGCTAAGAAATACGTGCGTGCGTGTGTGTAGGTACGTGTGTGAGACAAAGAGATGCCATTGATCGCACATCAAACATATGCCTAGACAGAAAATGGCTCGCCCCCAGTCACACTCAAACTTACTTAGAGGCATAGACGGGTGATAGACTAAACAGAAGCGTCCGATGAACGAGGATGTAATATTAAATTGTAGCAAACGGTTAGATTGGAACTACTGTCCGCTTATAAGAGTTAAAACAATAATTGCATTTGTCATAATAGCTGTGCAATGTTTATATAAATAATACTGTAATAATGTCACAGTGAATGGAAGTTCACTCTAGTACGTGACCACATGATGATAAGAGTCAGTCCAATAGTCAGCACTCTCCAAAAGTTAACAGCTAGCAGCGTGTTGTCTCCTCTTGGGGAATGATCTACGACAGCATGGTTTTTCAGAGGATGTCCTCACAGACTGTGTGTGCTGATTGAGAGTGTGTGACTAACACATCTAGGATATGTAGAATGATAGTCAAAATTGTGTACAGGTTTGTGACCTCAAACCAAGACTGGATTGGGCAGCAGTCAAAACTTTGGTTCAAACTTCAGTACATGTGTTTCAGTGGACAAAAACTCCAGCTGTAAAACATTTAGAGTCCCATTGTAGGGTTAGACACTGCTAATGCTGCTACTCACTTTCTACATTGCTGAAGTCTGCAGAGCATTTGCACACTCTCATATTATTACTAAATATATGATTGAATTAAATTATCTAGCACATGCTAATAATCACATCTGATAACACTGGCTAAAACAACAGTACACATATGTACTTGTACACAGACAGTCTCAAAGCAAATAACTCACAAATAAAAACAGTTAATTACATCATGACTATCTGTCTCTGTGTCTATCTGTCCATCTACATTTTTTAAAATAAAATTTTAATTTCAAATCAATTGCTAATTATGTTCTTGTTATGAATCAAAGCTGAACAGCATGTAAATACCTTGCAAAAAAATTAAGCTGTTTTACCTTAATATTCAGCCATCCAGTACAATCAAATTTTACCTGGCAGATGGACTTACCTGCCAGATAAAATATGGAGCCCCACCCGTCATCAAACCCATAAGCACACAGCAGTCCAGAGAACGCAAACGTTATTATTGTTCCTACTGGAGCTCCTTAAAAGAAAGAAATGTTATTTATAACAACAAAAGGATAACCATGAGAAGGAGGCAAAAACTAGATAAATTAGTGCATGGCAGGGAAGGATGTTCGAGATAGAAAGACAGAC
Source organism: Sinotaia quadrata (assembly GCA_028829895.1). Taxonomy (NCBI): domain Eukaryota; kingdom Metazoa; phylum Mollusca; class Gastropoda; order Architaenioglossa; family Viviparidae; genus Sinotaia; species Sinotaia quadrata. Next base: position 105,123,952 of record CM054180.1, read on the forward strand.
AGACAGACAGACAGACAGATAGATAGATAGATAGATAGAAGACAAACAAATAGATAGATAGATAGATAGATAGATAGATAGATAGACAGACAGACAGACAGACAGATAGATAGATAGATAAACAGATGGATGGATGGATGGATAGATAGATAGATAGATAGATAGATAGATAGATAGATAGATAGATAGATAGTCATACATTGAGTAGCTGCACACGACAACCTTCAGGAATTCTATTTACAAATAACATATTTTAAACTTTAATTTTTTTGGTAATAGCAGCCTGTTAACCCCTTAAGCATAAAAAAAAAAAAAAACTTTTCAGAAAATGATCCCCTTGAATACAAAATAAATACGTACCTGAAAAACTTAATGATACCAATTTAGTCCGTTCAAGTTTTGGGGCCCACCTCCCCATCATTGCAAGTACACAGGGAAAGGACACACCCTGAATACAGAATCTGAACATTATCTTAGACGAAATTATATTTTAACCATTCAATTATTATATAATGTACTCAGTGGGTTAAATTATATTTTTCACCATTCAATAATGATATAATATATTCATCGAGTTAAATTATATTTTTCACCGTTCAATAATGATATAATGTATTCATCGAGTTAAATTATATTTTTCACCACCCAATAATGATAGAATGTAATGTCTACTCTTAACAACCTTGCCTAATAACTTATTTCACAATGCAAGATCACTGAGGAAGGAAGGAGAAGGAAGGAAGGAAGGAAATCTAAATAAATAATGCAAATAAAAATAACGACGATTGAAGACTCTCTCACCGCTGCTAATCCTAAGACAAACCGTAGGACATAGGTCAAGTAGATGTTAGCACGTGCAGCCAGAGGTGTGAAAAGCGAACACACCGCACTAATGATCTGACACGCGCCCCACACTCGCCGTCCACCAAATCGGCCAGCCAGCCAGCCACCCGGGATTTGAGTAAAAATATAACTGAATAGATAGACAGATAGATTTTTTTTTAATGGTAATTTAATCTTACGTAAGTGTGTAAAGATGTGCACATGAGTAATTGCGTGTGTGTATTTGAAAGTGTGTTTGTTTTAGTGTGTGTAAATGTGTGAAAGTGTTGTGTGTGTGTGTGCGAGTGTGGTGTGTGTGTGTGTGTGTGTGTGTGTGCGAGTGTGGTGTGTGTGTGTGTGTGTGTGTGTGTGTGTGTGTGTGTGTGTGTGTGTGTGTGTGTGTGTGTGTGTGTGTGTGTGTGCCAGCGATTTCCCTATCCTTTATTTTGTCTGGTCTGAAAACATATCTGTATATCTCATTTATTAGAGTGCAAATTCCCGCCTCTATCAACCAGTTGTGTCACACAGGAAGTTTACTTTGCTAAAAGAGTGACCCAACAGACATGGACTAACTTTACTTATAAAGTAAATTATACAAAACTTTCTACCCGTAAAAGTACATGTACAGTAAAGCTTGCTACCCGTAAAAGTGTATGTACAATAAAGCTTGCTACCCGTAAAAGTGTATGTACAATAAAGCTGGCTACCCGTAAAAGTATATGGACAGCAGCCGGGAAAGAGTGTTTTTATCCCAGAGGAACTCTCCAGACTGTAAAACAAAGAACACATTTTAAAATGTTTCTTTCTTTCTCTCTCTTTTTTTAATGTAGAAAGATTGCAGAAGGTTCATTTCTCCCATATAAAAGACAGTATGAAAGAAAGAAAGAAAGAAAGAATTTCTAAGCAAATTAAATATACACCACAGAATATGAGTGTGTTCTGTATGAGAGACAGAAACAGGGGAGACAGACAGAGGGAGACAGAGAGAGACAGGGAAAGACAGGCAGGCATGGACTATGTTTACTTATAAAGTAAATTTTATGAAACTTTTCTTTAAATAAAAATGTGTATCAATAGTTTTAATTCTGTCTCCCGCTAAAAGCAATAGTATTATTACATGCTCTCAATCTAATATTAACATGCAAATGATCTGACACACATTCGTTGTCTAGCCATGATAAAAAAAATATATATATATAAAAAACGTTCTTTTTCTGTAAAAATGTTCTTAACTGTGCTCATTTTATTCAACACAGTAAGCAATGCTACGAAGCCGTGACCTGAATAATCTAATAAATTTAATGCAATTTCTTTGTGTCGATCTAGGGCTAGGCCAATGTCCTCACTCACTCGAAAAAGTTAAATGATTGGAAGGACGTGACGTGCTTCTACATTACGAACAGGTCGGTGAGACAAGCGGGAGTGGTGGTGGTGGTGGTGGGTGGGGAATGTATAATAAAAGAGAAAGCGATGACAGGCTTTATGAATTGATGGGTGACGTCATAACACACACATTATGGATTTACGGACAATTTCAAAAAACACACTTTATAGATTTATGAACTTCAAAATACATACTTTATAGATTTATGAACAACTTCAAAACACACTTTATAGATGTATGAACAACTTCAAAACACACTTTATAGATTTATGAACAACTTCAAAACACACATTTTATAGATTTATGAACAGCCTAATAACTCACACTTCATAGATTTATGGACAGCCCCATAACACACCTACATACTTTATAAATTCGAGAACAGTCCCATAACACATACACTTTATAGATTTATGGACAGCCCCATAACACACGCACTTTATTGATTTATAGATAGCCCCTAAAACATTCACATTTTGTAGATGTATGAACAGCCGCATAACACATACTTTGTAGATGTATGAACAGCCGCATAATACATACTTTGTAGATTTATGGACAACCCAACAACACACACACTTTATAGATTCATGGACAGCCCTTAACACACTTTACAGATTCAATGATGGCCCCATAACACTTTACAGATTCTTGGACAGCCCTTAACACACTTTACAGATTCAATGATGGCCCCATAACATTTTACAGATTCATGGACAGCCCTATAACACGAGCGCTCATATACACATAAACACACACACACACACTACAAATTCTTGGACAGCTACACACACACTTTACAGTTTCAGGACAGACCCATAACACACACACACACACACACACACGATTTACAGATTCATGGACAGCCCCGTAACTCATTGCCTACTTTATGTTTCATGGACTGTCCCATAACACCCGCACCTGAGTGAACTGTGATGATTCGTTGCGCGTGCCGAGTTCACATTCACCGCCACCACTGTCGCCCGCCAGCATTTCAAGTGGAACGCCCGTAGACGTCAAGTAAGCAAAGTCGCTCATCTCATGCCAAGCACTTCTCGAGCGCAATGACGTATAACTGGTGACAGCTACGTCACTGCCTGTGAGAGTTACACCTGGCTTAAGTCCTGGCTGGCCACTTTCGTTGGACGGGGGCTGACGGACCATGCAGATAACAGCAACACTCAGGTTGACGCGGACGACGTAAATGCAGACGATACCGAGAAATGAAATGGCCCCTAGGTTCCATCTTTGCGAGCATAGGCTTGGTGCTGAAACCAGTCCGTCGACAAACCGATTTTAAATTGATATCATAATGGAAACTGTGTAGATGTGTGGGGAAATGAGTAGAGTTGATTGATGGAAGTTAAGCAGATATCAATCAATCAACAATCAAAACAAGAGAAAGTAAGATACATTGAAGAGAATAGTAACGAAAAGATGTCTCTCTTTCTTACACACATACACACGAGATAGATGGATAGATAGAGAGATAGATAGACAGATAGATAGATTGATTGTATAAATACTATTAGAATTTAGACAGTTGAAAACATTACATTCAAGGTTGTTATTCTCAATTAATTTTTTTCAAAAAATAATAACTCTCTATTAACTCATATTTGTAATTAATTTGATATATTTTTTTAAATGTTTGTAAAAAAAATAAATGTAATTAGTTTGGTTTGTAAATGTATGCTTGTAAAAATTCTCACATGGTTATAATTATTTGTAAGCATGCGTAGATTTGTTGTGATATGTTGTTGACAATGTGGAACGCTTATTAAATATGCCCTAAATGATACCAGAGTTTTTCAAGTCATAAAGCAAAGGCTCACACAGCTAGAAAGTGAGAATGATTTCTTTTCACAATATAGCAACAAGAAAACATCTTTTTCGAAAGCAAATAGTAAAACCAGTGACAATATAAAGTACAAAGACAAAACTATCTCAAGCGTTGTGTATGGTGACAAGAGCCCGGCCATTTTTCAGGCCATTGTTAGTTACCTTTGGGACAGGAGTTGTCTCCACTTGCTGACTCTCCGATTGTAGCCATCGTTAGCCTACACTAGTGCTGAACTGACCTCGATAAATTTGCGAAAAAAGAAGCACGGTGCATTTCTGCCGTCGCATGCTAATCTCAATGCAGTACGGTGGTCGCGAGGTCCAAACATTGAGAGATCTGAAGTTCAAGCCTCACAATGGTCGCGACCGTCGTAGGAGAGTTATAGTGTGGTCTACCTCCTTTTGCCAAGTGGCAAACACAACGCTGGGTCCTATTGCTGTTGCTGTAGCCCATGTCTACCCCTGATTGCAAAGAGCATGGAAATCAAATTTATCAATGAATAGATGAAAGCAACTCTTTGCTGGTGGTGGTGGTGGTAACGATGACACAATCGCTTGATTTAAAAAAAAATACTACAAGGATTGTTTTCTCTTTGACCGTATATTAGGACGTGAGCGTGGCAATATAACGGTGATTCAAAAATAAACAACAGATCATCAAAAAGATGTAAAGGCAGTCGAACATTATATTTCATGTAAATTTACTCTCTCCAAAATTAGTTATTGTTAGTTGGTTTCTTTCAAAGAAAATAAATATATATATAATATTGCTATTAACTGTATCAACAACAACAAAAAAAGTACTGCATACAGGGATCAAAGAAAAATGTCTCGCAGAGAGGGGTCGGGGGTTGGGAAAGTATCAAACAGAATTTGGGGGTTAGTGTTCCGAAAGGATAGAGAGGTGGAATTTTTAGGGGCTTTGGTGGACTATTTAAGAGCAATTAGGCCTGACCCTTGCACGGCCGGTAGCACTCGGGACCCAGTTTATCGTCCCTATCCGACGGACTATACACTAGGCTCATCACTCACTTAAGGAGAGATCAAGATCCCTAGCAACTTGGGTTGTTTTTTTTTTTATAACCCAGAACTGGGATCGAACCCGGTCATTTGAACTAGAGAACTGTACCCTATCTACTCCGCCAACAACGTAGTGGAACGGACGTAAGAGGATATGTCCGATAATTCAGGAGATGGGTCGGCAATCGATTACTTCTTTACGAACACACTACTCCTAAAATGAAAATCGTAGTAGGAGCTTGAACTTTTCTGCTAGCGACGCACAGCTTGGGAGTTTATTCAAGCAACCATTCGGTGCGTGTTTGCATAAGCAGGCCACAGTGTCGATTTGAGCTATGAGGTTAAGACAACGCCAAGTCATTGCTTTGTAAGATGTTGGTTCCTGAGGTTATAGCTTGAGGGGCTACCTGCCCATCATATTTGTCACAATGGGTGATGGTATGGTGGGGCATGTGATGGAGTAAATTTGCCTATCCTAGGTGGTAAAATGCAGGACATCGCTTTCTGCTGTTTGTAATACTAAGTATAATGAATTCTCCCTCTCTCTCTCACACACACACACACATTTGCGACAACCCTTGATTCATGAATTTGATAACCAGTCCAGTCGAGCCCATCCATCCAATTCTTTTTTCAACGTTTCTGTAACCACAGCCCTCGGGCTATGTATATTGAGCAGTGAGCTATAAATAAATGGAGTGCTAATGAGTGGCTGAAAATTCAAACCAGTGAGGTTTTACACGATTACAAGATATACTTGCGAGGTCAAGGTTACACGAATACAGGAACGGTATACGATTAACCACAAATGTATACATCTAACAAACTTAATCCGTGCCGTCTTAATGCATGGGTCACGCTGGGCAGTTGCCCGGGGGTCCCGTGCTAATCTGTGTATGTTGTGACTTGCTGTCAATTTTTATTCCCTTGTAGGTAGGGGTCCCAATGCACAGCTTTGCCCGTGGGCCTATAATGCTTGTTAAGACGGCCCTGAATTTAATATGATGTTATAAATTTTATTTCTCTCACACACACTTCTGTCTGGTACTGTTCGCTTTGCCGGACTGGTTGCCTTGGCTGGTAGCTCTGAGACTTTTAAAATTATATTTTGTTATTATTATCTAAGAGTTAGTCATTTTAGGGATGATATTTGGCTTCTAGTATAATTACTTGTCTGTTAGTGTTCTCAGTTCTGCTAGTAGGCCTATATGTTTTATCTTCCTAATGGACGCGTGACACAATGCCACCCTAGTTATTGGTTATGATTATTATTATTAATCATCCATAACTAATTATAAATGAGAATCTTAATTTATGTTAATAATAATTCTCCAGAAGACACCACTCATCTCTCTCACTTGGCAGATATGCGGGCGCTGTAAATGTTTTCTCTCTTCCACAACATTATAGACAAACATTTCCGAAGGTGGAAAACTTACCAAAGGAGAAAATAAATCCGTCCATAATCTATATTTAGAGAGCCCCCATCCATACATTTTCATCATTTAAGGTCAATAAATTTATTAAATCAACAATCAAATATATATATATATATAGCAAATACAATGAAATGATTACTTGACTTCCATAACCACATTTGGATAATTTCAATGCATATACACAGTCTTAAATCCTAACACATAATTCAATAGATAAATGTCAATATAAATCATAGGGTCATTTCTTATCGGAGAACATAAATGGAGTTATACAGATTATAGCGATAATAGTTTGGGATATTTCCTGGGATGAGCTGGGACCCACATGATGTCTACCTTGCTGCATTTGTCATTTATTTATCTGGTCTAGTATGCTGTGGCTCTTGTCTGGTTTTTGTCAACAATTATTTTCAAAGGATTTAAATACTAGGAGTGTATCAGGTACCATTAAATAGTCGGTGTTTGGTGGTTACTTTTACTTACATGTAAGAGTCCAGTTAGTTTGGCCATCATTTCTGTGAATATTGAAGTTTTTTCTTTAATTTTAAAACTAATGTCAGCCTCATTCTGAATGTATATCCATATTCCTGCTTTTCCATGATCAAATATTCTGTTGGTACATTCGTGCTGACACATTTCGCTCTCTTGGTTGCTAATACATTAATAAAGAAACAACCCTGCTGTTACATATTACTTTTAAAACTGCATTCTCATTGAAGCAGTACTACATAGGACTTTAGATATATAATTAGCCACTCAGCAATACACGGAAACGAATGAGCTGCCCGATACCGGTTGCTGCCGACTCGCCAATCACGTGACGTCATTCCAATTTGTTGGAAAGTCAAGGCAGGTTGAACTAATAATAGTAAGAGGGGGTGATCTTGTAAGAGTGAAACACCAATATTTTGCTCTATATTTCCTTACATCTGCGAGAAAATTAATGCCTATCATTGCTTTTCGCTATCGTTAGTTTCTTTCTTACATCAAAAGTCGAATATTTTCTTCTTTTTTGGGGTGATGATGATGTGATTGTGCATTACAGAAAAAACAGGTCTACAATGAAATTAGATCAGATCTGGACGAGTTAAACCAACGTCACTAACATCGAAATATTAAAAAAGAAATATTGTCCTGTTTTACTCGAGTGTGCAGCCGTTTCTGTATTTACCATCCACCCATCAGCCTCAAAACAAGCACTGTTCTATAGTTGTTAGAGATGTGTCTTAGCAGTTTACAAAATGTCCTGATCTAATAAAACTTTTCAAGGTCTTAAAAGTTATTTGTAGCCTTGGAATTCTAAAAAATGTCTTCAATTGCAAGTGTCAAATGAAATGTCTAGTAAGTTTGATGGATTATACTCATTTTATATATATATATATATCAATTGCTCAATGTTAAACACCAATGAAAGACCACAGGAACACATTATTTGACATGGTCATTTCAGCTAGTGCCAATCTAAGAAAAATATTATGTGCACTTTTTATTAACCCGTCCATCGAACAGATACGGATTTACCTGTCCGAGGTTTTGCATTCATAATTACAAGCATCGCCTCAAAGAGTTTTACCTAAAATTTCCCTTCTTGAGGGAAACAAGTTGTTTTGTTTATTAAACTTCTTTGGACACATACGCTGAGTAAAACTGAAGGTGAATATAAACATCCTCTTCACATCCATGCTATCATAGCGACAGATTATCTTTTTCATTTGATCAGACACAAGTGGCTTCATGACGTTATATCCTATTTCCATATTACTAAACTTGTAGTAACAAAAAGACATCTATTGACTTCGTCACTGTTCAAAAGAAGAAAAAAAAGAAAGAAATTTAGTGATGATTTCTATTTGTCAGAGTTATTTTATGTGTGAGACAAAGTTATAATAATTGTATCTGTTACACAATGATATGTTTTTATTTATTACTTTACATTTAAATCAAAGGAAATGAACAGGAATAAGAATGATACTGTCAGTCAGAATAAACCACCATTAAAATGCTCATTTATTCCAACAATTTTATATTAAAAACACTAAAACATTATCAACAATTTCAAAAGACCTAAATTTTGACAGCTTAATTGCAAATTTTATAGAATTTAAATATTAACTTTCATGGCAGCCTGCACATCTCTGGTTTTCAAAATGTTCTTGTACCTCTTTATAAAAAATTTTTAACTGCAATTTATAGTAGATGTCAAAAACTGCAAAACTGTTATGCAATTACCCATCATGCATCCAGAAATAACCAGCAAATGAGGAACACTGTAATTTATAAAGATAATCTACAATTTTCTTCAAAATTAAAAAAAAATTGTTTGTTATATTACATTTACAGTAACTCACTTAAAATGGATAACGTTAGTAAATGCATAAGCTTTGTGAAATCAATTGTACTAATATGCCATTGTATTGTCAGTGATACCCACTATAACAAGTGGCAAAGTTTCCAACTTCCATAACAGGAAACCATAGATTTATTTTAAAAATCAAAGTCTTCAACAGTACAACAAACAAACACAACAAATAAAGCAGAAGAGTTTCACAATTTATTTTTGTTACAATGAATGAAGAAAAAACTGTATGTAAAATATCTTGTGGATGGACATAATTTCAAAGTTTAAAAAAAAAAAAATCAAACTTTTAACTGCCTGAAATTTCATAAATCGAGTCTGTTTGAGCAACACATCGAAAAATGAATATATAATTCAAATTGCAAAACAAAATAACCATATTTCAATTTAACGAAACAAAAATTCTGAAAAGGTGTTAGTTACAGAATATTAAGGAGAATAAGTAAATTAAAAAGTTTCCAGTTATTCAAACTAACACTGAAAATATTTTGTGTTAATAAAAAAGATAATTCAAATAAAAAATAATCACAACTGCACGTCCTGGAAACTAAGAATGTACCTGCATTTCATTTAGTCTAAATTTTAATATTTTAAAAATCAATTATGTAATTTTCTCTCTGACTTCATCAACAGTCAAGATCACTTAAGACTAATAAATTATTTTATTAGTTGACTTTTCAATGATGACCCCTATATTAATGGGCTATGTACAGTGTATAATCACATTATAGTTCATTAATTTTTTTTTAATATTTTGATTCTAAATGATACTGATTGGTGGTGGAATGTCTAAATGACACATTTCAAAAATATTACTTTCATATAGTCTGGTTTTATGAATAAATATTCATTGCATTTTGCCCCACCACCCCACACCATGGCTGCAATTTACTAGCAGAAAATAAATATACACTTCAGATTACCTAGCCTATTAACAACAATTTACCATGTGGCAGAAAATAAATATTCACTTCAGAATATTTTGCCTAATGACAGTAATCTACCATGTACTTGTTTTCTCTCTAATCAGTTGGATAATGTTTTTCTCTAACTTTTCTCCAAAGGAAAAGTTTATAAGTACTGTACTTCAAATTTTGATCAATTTTTATTAAGTGTTTAAATTTCTAAAAGCTTTAAAACTTTAAAATTTCACACATCTTTTATCAGAGTCTTTCAATGCATGTCATTTTATTCTTTACCAGTCCATATTTTATAATAATTAAAATTAAACAAAGTTTAAAAATTTTTTTAAATAAACAAAAGGAATTTGTATTTGTGTTCAGATTTTTTAAAAGTTTAATGGTGCATATTTATATAAACAGATAAATTTCTTACATAAATAAATTCACAACTGAACAACCCATATGCCCCTTATTTGAATCACAAAAGACGTTAGGAGCTCACTCTTGGTTTACTGAACATATCAAGTTTCAAAGAAAAAATAATAGCGATGTAAAAGTATAATGGCTAAGACTATCTGAAACATTTTCCAACAAATGGAATATTACAGGTTTATTTTGTTAAATCTATGACAGGGCAAGAGGTCTTCATGTATCATGTCTGATGTTCTCACGTATCTGCAGGTATTTAATCATGATTTGCTTCACACGAGTTTCACTATTTGGATGTTATTGCTGATCATCAAACCTGCCAACCCTAGCCACTCTTGAGTAGTAAAGAATTTTGACAAAAGTAATTAATTTCGAAGGAAGATAGTGCAACATAATTTCAGAAAATTACATCCATTATTTTAACTGTAGCATACCAATCATGTTAGCACACTGAATAAAGGTTATTTTGGAACAGCTTTAAGCCCAATAATGAAGTTTACAAAAAAAATTAAAATATCTATCTTCTTGTATTGATTTTAACATATTAAAATTACATATACATATATATGTTTAGATCTTCAAGTTTTAAAATAAAATTGCAAATTGAGATTTTAATTTTTAAAATTGCTATTTATTTGCATTTCTTTTAAAACTACATTTTAGTACAATTTTACAATTCCTGGAATTATTATCAGGTATGAACGTACATTTTATATTGTTTAAAAAAAAAGCTCAGGTCATTTAAAATTTAATTTGATTAGTTAATATCAATTATATAAATAAATCTCTAAACAATTTAAAATCATTAAAATTAAACTCGGGTATGAGCAGAATGAACATTTTAAACAGAACTTACAAAACATGCACAATTTCAAGGGAGACTACTTTTTGTACTGCATTATTCTAATTAATATAAAATTAGAAAAGTGCAAATAATTGTCTTTAAAGTATTTCATGTTACATTTGCATTTATACAAATGCAAGTAATTTTTCATGATTGTCAAGGTTTAAAAGTTTCAAAGAATGTCAAATGCTTTCCTCAAAATTCAAAACTTCCTGAAATGACACCTCTGAATTCCAAATATTAAATAGTAGAGAAACTGAAATTCCTTTTTTAAACTGGCTTAAATAATTTTTTAAAAACATATATATACTTATACTGATTGATGGTAAAACTGTGTGTGTACTATAAACAAAACTGATTAAAATTTAACTTTTAATATCTATGGGAATCTCATTCTAACAAAAGACTATATAAATAGGAGAATACTCCCATTTTAAACATTTTTAAGATAATGTATCAAATATTGCTCTCTTTGTATCGCATCATTTCATTACAACCATTTGAATATATATTTCAACTAACACCATATGATATTTTTTTTAGAGGAAAAAAAGACTTTATGAACAATGGGAAAAAATCTCAAGTTTAGTTCATGCGGCTTGAAAGCATAAATTACGACCGATAGTAGTGTAATTACACAAAAATCATGAGGGTTGGCAGGTCTGTAATATATTGCAATAAAGGTAATAATTGGTACTACAAATGTTTTACCTGTCATCTTACTTGCATCTGAGGCTAATCAGCTGGCAACAGATCTTAAAATGGAGCTGTGAGTAAAGTAAGGCTGTTTAGAAAAACTTACATGTACAAAATACATCTCGTCAGCTCAGAATAACATATAATATAGTCCTCCCAAAACAAAATTAATAGTAAAAAAAGAAAAAATTAAAAATTAATAAGAACCCAAACTAAGTGAGAGAAATATTAACTAACATTTTAAATATTAATACTTTTTGTGTTTAAGTTTTAAGTATAAACTGTAACTTGAAATGCTCAACACAAAGATCATTCTGTAATTTCGTGTGATTTTTTATTCATGCATCAATTACAGAGAAGCAAATTAAAAATTAGCAATCTTTAACATTCTATATGTTCCAATATAAATTCACAAAACAATATAATAATCATAAAGAGAATCAAATTTTTTTTAAGTGGTATGTTTCAGGGCAAAACAGATTAAATATTTTTAACAGTATACCAGTTACTCAATGGGCAGAGAGCTTACATGACCAAATTACTCTGACTTTACCAATTCACTATGCACACTATTTTCACTAAATTGATAGCTATTAGTCTAAAAATCTTTGGTGCACTAGTAAATAACACATGCAATAAAATTCTAACCACTAAAATTAAACTTTTAAAAAATAAATAATGAAGACTACTGAACTTCAACAATGTCAACAAAATCTGGCAGGACAACAAATTTTCAAAGCTGGCAAGAAATTATCCAGCCAAGTGATATGCCAAGTAAACAATACCATCTGTTAGTGGAACAGCAGTTCAAACAAATGAGTCGAGAATTTGTAACTTCTTTCATCACTGCACATTATTTAAATGCTGCATCTCTCACTTTTTCATTTTACGGCCTCGTCTGGCTTTATTGGTTCCCCCTCCTTGAGCACCACCACGACTTTGATCTGGTGTGGATGTTGCAGGGGCAGGGGCAGGGGCCTTTTCTTCATCTCCTTCGTCTCCAGAGAGGTTAATTGTTATCTTCCAACAGAAACAACAAGCTGTACATAATTCCAACACCATGAAACTTACTTTTATGTACATGTTCACTTTTGTTGTGAGAATTATGGTGTTCTAGAAGTTACAACATAAATAATTACAAGGATGGTAGATATTGGGTAGTATATTTTTTAAATTGAAAAAAGTAGTGTCATGATGAATTAAACTAGGATATATCCTTGCTAGGATATAAAACATTTAACAATCAGGAAAAGATGGTGTAAAACAGAAAATATTAGTTGGGGATTAGACCATTTGGTAAAATAACTAAATTTAAGTAAAGTGAAATTATATTAGTCAAGATCCACCTAACAGGTGGCTTAACAAATGAAATGCTTTTATATCATTCCAGATATTTTTTTAAAGGCAAAATGATTTCAATTTTAAATGACATACCTGGGCTTCAGGTTTAAAATCCTCATTCTGACTTTCCTGGAGAAATTCAGAAGTACTATTGCCTGCAAAGAGACTGAGGTTGTCTCTAGTGCTCATATTATCAGACTTGTTTACAGTGCTGTCTCCAGCTGTCTCATCGTTTGCCGTGGCATACGACACGCTCTCGTGACTTACATCCTGTGGATACACAAACTGTATAATTAAGTTATTTAAGATGTTATTGGTACGATTTATTTGTTTGACCTCAAAATACATATTTAATGTGAAAAGCACAAGACCTTATATAAGCTACATTTATTACAAACAATAAGCAAATGATTGTGCATTAAAAAGTCAATTTGTTTCCCCAAGATTTATCTTCTGAAGAAATAAATCCCAGACTTTTTTCACACTATATCCAGACCTGTCCCAATGCTTTTTCAAAATTATGATCAAATATTTATTCCACAAAGTTAACTTCAAAAATATCCCCCCACCCACACACACACACACACACAATATTTATATTACAATGGCAGTCAAGGATGCATCTTTTGTTTACAATTTTTAATGAGAGATTATGAGCAGGAAATAATAAAATATAACCTTTTAAAAGATTAGTTATATAAATTTATGTCTAATTTTGATGTACAACTGTTTTTTAAAGTAAATTGTTTACAAAATAATATTTTGTAAATAAGTTTTGGCATTTAGGATCACACCTGGCTGACTTTTCTATGTTGTTGTTTGAAGAGAGTTATTCTATGTAAAAGTACAATAATCTCAAATTAAAAAAAAATTAAGAAACACTGAATCATCATGATGTATCCTGCACTAATTACAGTTTGTAACAACAGACAAGACTAGTACTGATAAATTTGTGCATATTTATAATTCTGTAAATTTACAATACATTAAAAAAACAGACCAATTTCTTTTTAAATTATGCACATCATTTTAATGTCTGAATGGACCTATTTTAATTCATATCAACTGCAGAACAAATGGTTTACAACTCCTAATTTATATTTTATAACTTTCAGTAAAATTAATAAACAAGGGAATTACAGTCTATTAAATGTTGGAAGAATTACATTCTTCATCTTTATAAAAAAAGAATGATTTGCTTTTAAAAGCAAAAAATAATAATGATCAGATAGATAAGACAAAGAAATTGGTTCAAATTTGAAACTCAACCAAAATACTGTCGTCTTCAATCGGATCATCTTCAGGATCATCCATTCCCATCATATCTTGACTATCTTCTTCTAACATTACATTATCATCTTTCTCGTCATCCTCATTCCAAAAACCTTCTTCCATTTCCTCCCCATCTATGTTTTCCTCCTTTTCTTCTTCCTTATGTTCCATCTTCTCATCTTCTGATCCATTCGCTCTTGAAGTTTCCTCCTTGCTTTCTGGGTCATCTTGTCCTTTGCTACCATCCTCTTTTGCTGTTTTCACAGAGCCTTCTTCATTTGAGGATTTTTCTTTTAGCAACTTAGCAGCCTCATGCTCAGCTAGTGCCTTGGCCTTCAATTTGGCAAAGATGAATTTCTGTAAATAAAACATGACAAGGACATTACTCATAGCTAATGTTAGCACTTTAAAAAAAAAATCATTCAAAAACTAAATACCATAGTGACTATCTATCTGTCTACCAGTATAAACTCTTAAATAATTATATTAATGCCCCTTTAAACAGTTTCAGTACAATGTACACACTGCAATGTCCACAATAAGAACAAATATAAAAAATGCAAAGAGCTTCTGCAACCACTTCTGAATTCTTCAATAACAGCATCACCATGACCACACAAATCATGGACCAGTTCATAGATAATGACTATGAGCAGAGCTTTAAACCTTTACCGCGCGGTGCGCCCCAAAACACCATTACATCATATCGGACAAAACGCCTAAACGCATCCGTAGCAACCAGTGCTCTTTTCTTCTCATATCGTTCGAGAAATCGTGAGAGTTCCGGTGTCTACAGGAAGTATGACGTTTGTACAACGATTTCCACGCCATTTTCAAACGTTTTCTCCTTGCTTCGTTCATTTTTTCATAAAGTTTTCTTTGTTTTTCGAGTTTGGTGTTTCTAATGGATTTCTTAGAATCATCAAGCGATAATGAGGAGTTTAATGGATTCAATTTATCGGATAATGAAGTAGGAGAAGTTTATTTTGAATTGAACGATAGGATTAGAAGTGACATTAGTGTTGGCAGCGTGCACATGTAGCATCTTTCAAATTTTGGAGGAGAGCGCATCAGATTCTGAGGATATCGAAGAGGAGTAGGGGGGGAAGGGGTATCTGGAGATGCACATGGTTGGAATAGTAGTACTTTAGCACTGAATACATCAGAATTTATAACAGAAATGGGGCCGAATGTGACTGTAACTAATGATAGTACTCAGCTGGCTTTCTTCTACCAATTTTTCAAATAAGAAACATTTGACAAGATAGCGGAATAAACGAATGAGTACATACATCCGAAAATCGCGAAAAAACAAAATGGCGATTCAGGTTGGAAGGAAACAAATGCCACTGAAATTAAGGCTTATTGGAATTATGATTTTACAATCTGCCGAAAAATGAAATGTATTGGTCGTCTGATGACAGATTAGTGTTCCTGGCATCAACAAAGTGCGTGTACATAGTGGACAATAACTGGACGATATTTTTTTGTGTGTAAATATATATTTTCATGCATGGATTCAAATTTAACACCTGAAAGTATACTTCAATTAAGGATATTAATAAAGCTACTTTCATTTCCTTTCATTTTGCATTTTATTTCATTGAAATATATGCACTAGTACCTAAGATATGATGTTTTTACTAACGTAACCCTAAATCTCACTGAAATCCTGAAAATTCTTGCCTGCTCAGAGATTAAAAAAGAGGAAAATGCCTGCTGAGTAAAGGGTTAAGTGAGGTATTCTTGAAATAATATCCTGCTACCAAGAACTGCTTTGTGAGAGAAAACTCAAGAAAAATGAACTCTTAATGTATACATCATCAAGAAGCCAAGATTTGCATAAACCCACACTCTGTTCCCTTAACTAAAATATAAATTGTCCGTTGTGTTCAAACCTTGTATTTAGTGAAATGAGTCTCAGTTTTGCAGTGAGTTTCCTTAGCAGCAGTCTCATTGTTGTAGAACTTGTTACACAATTTGCAGAAAAATCCTGTTACAGGCACAATGCAGCTCTGACCTAGAAAATGAACATAAGATGAACTATAAAAATAATGAACACATGACGAACTACGTAATGAACATTTCTAACAAGGAATTGATATGTATAGTTTCCGAGATGTGAACATTTATCCTTTTTAATTTTCTTTGTAAATAAAAATTGTACAGTAAAATAAAAAATGTAACTTAATGTGTGATTAAACAGAAATTATCTTTATACATATAGATAGAGTTTGCTGATAATTTTGATTTGTGAACAAACTCTGTATGATTTATAGTTTCAGAGATATGACAGTTTGCTTGTTTACGTTGTCTGTAATAATCTTCGTTAATGCTTTTATTTGGTTAGAATTTGCTGAAATAGTAATTTTGAGCCTCCAGTAATTTCCGCATTTTATTTGCAATGCTTCTGGGGAAAAAAATAGGCACTGACTACATGGTAAATGAATTAATAATATGCATTTTGGAGGTACTTTGTTCATCAATTGCTTATATTATGATGCCGTGAATTTTCCTGTTTGTTGCATTTTGTAAGCAATTTTATAAAACAAAAGACCATTTTCCTTTGCAATTTATAATAAACTGGAAAGTAAATGTTTCATTATATCTGGGTTTTTTCTGTTGTGTGTGACAATGTTTATTAGAATTGTTAAATTGTTCTTCATGTGTGGTTTACATTTTACTTGTAATGAACTTGGAGAATCACATATTCATTATGTTTAAAAAAAAGATGACTACAAATAATGACACTAAATTAATGATATCTCAAAAGTATTGCAGCCATCATCAAAATTGTATACAAACTTATTTCATTAGAACGATGTATTTTGAGCATAAAAGATTTGTACAATATAAACTAGAAAGAAATGAGTGGGACTACCTACTACAAATAAAAACAATTATCGAGTTTCATTTCTAGACAGCAGATAACTTATCAACTCGGATCAATTCACATTTTAAAAAATAAATTATCAATGTACACCTTGCTAAATAAACAATAGAAAATAAAATAATAACTTAAATCTAAATGAGTGAAAAGAAATATAAAGAATGAGAAAAGACTTTAACTTACCAACAGCCATCGCTGGATCAAATCTGACCAATTCAGGTGGTAGTTGAACTTTGATCTCATTATCAGTGTCTCTTCTGTCTCTGCCCTTGTCATCTCTACCTCTTCTATCCTTATCTGATTTTCTCTGTCAAGACAAAAGTGTTCCAGAATAAATAAAAAAAACAACAGTGAAATAAAAACAATTATGGTAGTGTCTTCTTGGTTTATTATGAATCTTTAAAATTGTTATTACTGATACACATTATATATGACTACACAGCTTCATTTTAATATACTGTTCTATTTTCCATGTCCTTATATTACTCTGTAATCACCAATTGTGGCAGAGTGCTCCTAACTAGAATTCAGTGCCTCAATCACCAATACCTTCTACTAATAACAGCTCTCATCTGTACTTGGTGTATCTATTTATTAGGCTTTTATTAAGATTACAAATTTTGTTTACAATTTTCTTATTTACATTGTTTGTTACATTTTCTAAGAACTTTTATGTTTAACGTGTAAATTCAGCATCTCTGTTCAATAGTATTTCTATTTCAAGAACATGTTCATATAAACTAATCCCATCATTAAATAAGACCCACTGTAACAATTTTAGAAAATACAGCTAGGTCACGATTAATGAGAGTTTGAATAAGGAGATACTTGATTAGTGTGAAATGTATAATAATACTGTTGCATTTAATGCAAACCAAAATTCAGTTAATGTGAGGCTAGTGCATGCACACCTGAGATTACCAGGTTACAAGGGATTTAAATGCTGCTACTTCAGTCTACACTTATTTATCTTTGCATGTACAAGTGCTGCTGCCTGCTGTAATATAGGTTAGTTTTTGTGATTTAATTGTTTTATGAAGTGCCTTTAACAAAATGGACAAAACAAAGATTCCTTCAGGTTGTTTGCTTGTTTATATGATCGTACTTTTACGTGGTCATCCATGTAGATTATCTCATGACAGGTCAGTTCAGATGAACAGGGTATAAACTTAGGCAGATGTGATAGAAAATTTAATTTGAGGAATAATTTAAATTTAAAATTCAAATAATTTAAAACAGACTAAAAAAGTGGAAAGGTCATTGAAAGATTATTACTAGTCGTGAATTCTGAGCTGTACATAAAGTTACTAAGGGGTGTGAAACACATCAATGCTTCTTACAGTTTATGAAAAGGTTAAGAATCCCCGAGAAAGCCAAACACTTTATCTATTGAGATGGTATAGAATAAGGTTTTCATGCAATCAGAATTAAAATATTTGTGTCTTACGAAAGAGTAAAAGTGATAGTGTATAGGATATATTCAACTGATAAAGGCTCCCAACAAAACACAATTTGGAACATCTCCATTAAGCTGGTATGAATGAGTTAAGTAGGTATGGCTTGTTTTAAAATAAAAAAACCAACAAACGACACTGCTTTCTTATATAGGAGGCAACCTAATATTCCAAATCTGAAGAGAGTCAGTTGATAAAATATTTTATTCCTTCTTTATGTGTAGTAAAGTGATTTAATATGTTAAATGATAAGCAGCAGCATTAAATGGAAGAATAATCTTTCTTCAAAATTCTTAATCTTAGACCAAAATACATATTCATTACAAAAAAAGGTGAGAAAAGTAAAAGTACATATAAAACTAATGGATTCTTAATCAAATATGTTACAGTTTATAAAAGGGATACAACTTTTACAAAGTTAGTAGGTTCCAATAAGTTCTATTCAATGTCAGATAAAGATGGAAAAGCAATAATTCAAATTTTCTGACAATGCATATAAATTACAACATTTCTGAATTCAGTTTAGTTCCTCTTTTAAACTGAAAATCAAATAACCCTGCAGAATGATACAACATTTATAATAACTGAAAGCATTACCCAAGAATTCAAGAACTTTTGGATTTTACCAATTAAACAACTTACCATGTCATCTTTTACAAATCTACTACGGGAATCTCTGGACTGATCCTTGGAATCTCTATCCGTGTTCTTTTCATATAGAGCTTGATTCTGTTATGAGAGGATAAAAAGAAATGCACAATACTGTTTGTGGCCTTCAGCATATTGAATTCTTTTTTTCTTAGAATATGCAATGCTTACAACTTTAAAATGAATCAACTTTTTAAAAACTCAAATTAATTTATGAAACTTTCGCCCTTTTGGACTTCAGTGGACAATAAATATGAATACATAGTTTTAACTGATGAAAAATACTTTTAACAGCTATATCAATAAAATAATATTAAATGTAGAAATGTGAAAAATATTTCTTGGTGAATTTACGAGCCTGCAACTTGCTCAGGTATGCTTATTATATGTATATAATTTTGTATTTTATAAGAGTAGTTATTGTAAGTGTATATAATGAGCAGAACACATTTTTTCAGGGAATTAGTAGTTTTAATCATAATTGTGTTTGAATCTTCTGATTGATATTGCAGAATAGCTGACAATTTGAAAGATAACTATCATTAGTGTCAGAATACATCAAAATGCAAAATGATGAATAAAGAACAAATTCTATAAACAACTCAAACAGCAAACCAAATGACAATTACTGTTAATAAAAGTACTCATTTCTAAGTGATGAAAAATTACATATTTATATGATAAATGTAGCAAGTATGAAGTATCATTATGAGTTCATTATTTGTGCCTTAAATTAATACCAGATAGTTATACAAAAAAAATATCCAAACATTACCAAAACAAATTTGGGAGTTGCCAGGAATTAAAAAAGAAAAAGTTAATTAATATTTTATTTTATGTAAGTATAATTTGCTAAAAGAGGTTTAAATGTTTATTAGTATGTAAAAACTAGAAATTAATAAAGTATTTAAAGAATGTATATATCAGTGTAAAAACTAGTAATTAACATGTACATTCCATTTGTAAATGAACATATTCCAAACTTTCAAAACAATGAAACAATCTGTTATAAAAACTTTTATATTTTCAAAACTGAAATTATGAACAGATGTCTATGCAATTTATCAACAACACAATCTGATGAATGGAAAAAAAATAACTCTTACCTTTTTGTGTTCACTGGTCTCACGGTGGGCCAGCACCTCAGAAAAGTTACTGAAATTGTCCACATGACACCAGCCACAGCCCCGAGTTACCTGCATAGCACGCTTCTACAAAATAAAAAATATTTAGTTTCAAATTGGCTTTGAAAGTTTACAAACCAGTAAATTCTGTTTTAACCAGTTACTTTCTGAACAGCTTGAATGCTATTCAACACCTCTATGCCAGGTATTAATCTGCATTTTTTGTGCTTAATATAATCTTATTTACAAAAAAACTGCAACTTTAATTATAGATTAATTTAAATATTTTTACAGAAATATTTATCCATATATATTTAAATATGTTCTCATTTTTTTCACAAAACAACAAACTTTATGTGCAGGCAGTACTGAATGGGAAAAGGAATCCATAACAATAACATAAGTATGTCTTTATAAACCAAATTCATTAGAACTGGATTTTTGTTTCAGTTTTTTTTCATTTCTTAGATTTTTATACTTTTATATACGTTTTCTTATTTAAAAATTGCTTTTTATGCAAATAAAAATTTTCTCAAACTAATGTTTAAACATGCATTGCTCAAGCAAAACTTGCTGAAAATGCATTCAGTTCAGGATTACCACCATTTTTTTAAAGTGTGCACATGAACATGGCATAGTGAATTAAAGAGCATTATTTCCTCTTCAATATTATTGGTAATAAGGCTTTACTTATTTTCAGGCCTGTCATCTCAAATTTTCTTCCTTTAATTGGAAGAAACCTAGGTATTTAGTATTTATCTGTGTTAATACATGTAAATAAAATGTACTAGTTAACACCATTCCATTTGTAAATGAACACATTCCCAAATTTTCCTTTATACTGTAGACTATTTAACATAAGTTAGGTTGGGTTTTTTGTGTTCTCTCAATACTTGGAATATGTATGAATTCAGTCCTGCCTGGCTAAGGCGTCAAATGCATGAAAGTGGGCCTTAGCAGAAACAATTTGCTTTTATAATCTATGATGCGGCTCATAACCCTGTAATCGTTTGATTTTTCCCCCCAACACTGATTTCTTTTCAAAAAATAAAATAAAAATAGTACATCTATGTTTAAAGGTATAATGGGTTAATGAAACTGTAACATACATATACCAACCATTGTTTCGGATAGATTTTTCTACAAGACATAAACTGACTGGCTTGAAGTTCCAAATTTTCATACTCCACATTTGTCATGATCAAAAGTTTTGGACCCCAATTATCACCTTATAGCAGGATTTCAATGTAGTTTAGTTCCTGACTTAAAAAAACAAATTATTTTTAATTGAAATGTAAATTAGGTTGATTAATTTCCAACAGGCTAGACAGCTCCAAGGGCATCTAATTTAAGGATCAGCATTTATGAGAGGGTCAGTTTCTATGCTATCATCTCCTATAAATGAATATACTATAGGAAAATTAATCAGTTTATGACCAGGCCATTGCTAGAATTATCTCCCCTGACACAAATTCTATAATGACTGCAAACATATTTGCTTTCAAACTGGCAATCTTTAGATCAAATACTGTGTAACAAACTCAAGGAAACATGCTAGTTACACAGCTTTGACCTGCAAAGTTAGAACATATCAAAACTGAAAAATGTTCTAAAGTACACACATTTGGTTATCTGATTTTTTATTAAAAAAAATCACTTTGTGATGGCTACTTTCTCACAATTCAATATCTAGGAGAGGTAGGACAGGAGTTATACAAGCATAGGTACACACTGCTTATCTGTAACTGTACAGAGAGAATAATTGTGAAATTAATCTTATAATCTTACAAAGTAATACTGGAAAACTGAAACACAAAGAGAGTAGAATGTAGGTGTAATACTGTGATTTCAGTCTTGCAGACAGGAGTGAGTCTAATGTTGGAACATATGCCTATCTACTACCTAATAGTGTTTACTTGTGCCCAGGCTGTCAAAACTAAGAACTTGGGGGAGGAAGGGGGGGGGGAAGGGCAGCAAATGAATAACTAACAAATTACCACAAAATTTCTTTTTTTTATTTACAAATATGTACTGACCCTATGAAAAAGCTGACGAATGTGGTCGGCATACCGGATTTGCAGAACTTGGTCACAAATTTTGCAGAAACCTTTCCTAAACAAAAAATAAAGAAAAGTAGGTCATAATAAATATATAATTAATTTTATGAGTGTCTTTTCTTCGTTACTGTAAATGATAAAGATTGGTATCTGAAAACAAATTCATAGCACAGCAACACCTCAAAACATACATCCAAAACACAAACATAAATCACCAACAGCTTATAACGATTATTCATTTTGTGCAATTGTTCTATCTTCCTAAGTCACTTCAATTCTGCAATTAAGTGTTTTATGTATTGCATGAAGGCCTATTTGGCTGATTTCTTTTTAACTCATTAACACCAGTTACCCCAATCATTCTCAGGAATAACCAACCAAGTCTCCATTCACTAGTTGGTAATCATGTTTACCAAATGCTAATTTCTATTAACTGAAAAAGCAGAAAATGTGTCTGCATATGTGATAATACATTTACTTTCAAAGTCATGATTTTATTTGAGTTATAGTTTGTCAATCAAAGTCATTTAAAAAAATAATCATTTTTGATACATTTATTATGTATCATTTATCCATATTGGAAATGGAATATATTTTCATTTGGTTGTACCAAAATTTCTGAGTGCTTCAAGTCAAAATTCCTATTATGTGATTCATTATTTATCTTTTTTTTAAAATTTATTTATTTTGTTTTAGGGGTGGGGCGGGGTGTTGAAGGAGTTCTCGGTGGAAGGGAATTCATGGTACCCTATCCTGGGATTCTGAAGTCACCCAAAGCATGCTGAAGGTTAATGTAAAAACAGTATGAAGCTGACATGAAATAACAGTAACAACCAAAGTGAAATCCCAAAGTACTGAAAACTCATGTGGAAGTAATATGAATGTCAAATTTTTTCATGGAATCTTATTTACAATATATGTGTTTACACAAACTGGTGGCAAAAGGTTTATAGAAAAATTCAAATTCCAAATGCAGAAGAAACAAAAATATCTTAATTTTAGGAACAGACAAGGCACAGGAAAAACAAAACAAAATGATCAAATTTGACTCTTTGATGAATCTACATACTTCAATGTCTTCTTTTTCAGAAAAATAATAAATTTCATGGGGAAAAAAATTCTTTATATAAGTTTTTATATACCATATATATATACCATCATTGTGGTCAAGTTTTATTTTATAAGAGAAACGGCTATGTTTGCAAAAATGCCAATATTTGTCTCCTGGCAATATCTATCATTCACAAAGTTTATAGGAATTCTAAGATATAAAAGAAAAATATGAATTATCTCCCCTATATTAAAAGGAAAAGACATTGGAACATTCATTTAGGCAGTTATTATTCCAGGGATTTCACATGGAAATTTTTTTCGATAAGCAATGGAATTATTTTGATCCAAACCAAGCAAATGCAATTGGTCAATCTCATTTCAGGCCTTAGTAACATCCATTTTATCAGACAAAAATGGTAGATTTCTCATATTAAATCAAAATGAACAATATTAGAAAGAGCATGCCCGTTTCATGAATCGTACTACAATTATTTTATAGATGCAAAATTAAACAATCCTGAAAAAAAGCACTTAGTTTAGCTACTCAAACACAATTACATAAAGTTTGGGAAATAGTTATGATATTTGACCATACTGACAAACCTAATATTGCTTACTTCTTGGTCGCTACAGATTTGACTGAAACAGATAGAGCTTGTGCCAAAAATATGATTTTATGGTCAGTTAATTGTGTTTTATTCCACCCATTTTTTACGATGTTAATTAAATAGCAACTATTAAAAAAAAAATATGAATGCACTGCCATGATAAGCAGAAAATGTATAGATATATTCAAAATTCCAGCTTCCCTAAATGTTAAAATACTACTTGATTACTGTATTCAGAATTATATATTTACTGTTTGGAAATTTCTTTATTAATTAAATCCACAAAGTAAATTACTTTACAATACCCTAATGTAAAAGAAAAATCAGCCTCTAAAATATTTTTCTCAATTACAAACGTGTAAATGCACAAGACAGTTCAAGTAAAAATTATTTCTAGTTTAATTCACTTCCTATGAATTATTTATATTATTGACATATATGCAACCCTCAAAAATCCAAGCTCACATTTTGCAAGTAGTAAAATAACAATAGGCTTATCATATGGTAATATTATTTCTTTAAAAATTGCAAATTTCTCTTTACATTTTAAGAAAATAACTTAATTACTGGCAATCAATTTGACTAGCATTTCAGGTTAGATGTGATCGTAATTGCCAAGAACAGGGAATAACAATAATAATGTTCTTATGCATCTTGGATGCATGCCATGAGCAGGTGAGAGGCATATTCAACGTACTTTCAACTGCACATTATGCACCAAAGTAACTCAACAATATTCAAATCATGTCAGATTCAGAAGAGTTGAGTGCATCAACAAGACCGATGCATATATCAGGTGTTATGTGTTAGTTTCTGCAGGCTTTGTTTCAGGTTCATTCTTTTTCATTTAGTGTCCATTTAAATTTTCACTGTCTTGAGTCCGTTGCACACTTCTATATCTAGTTTGAAAAAAATCTAAATAATTAAACCTTCTTCACAATAAGTGACAATGAAGTGGTGAAATAATTTTTTCTTTTTTTAAAAATCTGTAGGAGCTAGTGCTACTGGGGGTGAAGCAGGTGTGTTATGCATAAATTATCCCTTCAAAATGCAAATAAAAATGCAAGGTGGCAGTGGATGATTTATAGGTTAGGTAAAATGCTTTTATAAAAATTGCAATTATGTTAAAAAAAAAAGTAACAAAACAACAAAGACAAATATGTAGTCAAGTTTTTTTGTTTACCTGAACCAATTATTATATTTGATGCTAACAGGTGTCATCATCTTTCCCTGCACCCCACCCCATTGTTGACATTCTTTTGCTAGAGAGTTGCTATAATAAACTGTGAGTTATTCATGGCTACAATTTTTGAGGGTTGTATATATGTAACAGTTATATCTTTCTATTATATATTTTATATATATATATATTCTTACTTTCAAGAAGCAACATTA
This sequence comes from Sinotaia quadrata, assembly GCA_028829895.1. Lineage (NCBI taxonomy): Eukaryota > Metazoa > Mollusca > Gastropoda > Architaenioglossa > Viviparidae > Sinotaia > Sinotaia quadrata. The sequence goes on from CM054180.1 coordinate 105,149,528, forward strand.
TTTTAAAGAAACATCAAACAAACTAAATGCATTGTTCCCCATTGACAGAATTTCCAAAATTTTGTATTAACAGATTATAAAAATGCGAATAATTTACATAGTTCTAAAAATAACAACAATTTGAAAAAATTAAATATGATCTTATAATCTGTCAAAATTATTAGGTCTTCAATGCCAGTTTAATGCAAGTACTTATGTTTCAAAATATATGTTTTGTACAAATGATGATTTACACTTACAATATCTAGTATACACCATAAAATCTAACTTTTAGCATATATATGCTTTTTTTTGGTGGTGGTGGTGGTGGTGGTAGCTTTGCATATTTGTGTCCAAGGAATTTATTCTGGCACAAATATCTAAAGGACTATTTGTTATTAAGCATTTAAATTTGAATTTGAATTCAAATTGGATGTCTTCTGCTAAAAATGATAGATTTTGATTTATAAGCAATTTTTAATTGTAAATTCAGAATTTCATTAATTTTAATACCCCCATTTCTATTACATATTTTAATTAAAGTCCAACATATTTTATTAAATAAATGTATATCTTTATGTAGAAACAAATGAGAATCTTCTATAGCTACTGAATGTTCCAAAATTTCTGCCAAAATTGTTAAATTTTTAAAATTAAAAAAATACTATCAAATTGTGGTTTTGTAACTTTTTTAAAATTTCACTTTTATTCTTCATTTAACAAGGTGTTCTATTAGTATACTAAATTTCATTTAAAATACATATTAGTAAATGCTTTTTTCTTCTTGTGTAGTGGTCTGGCCCATAGCAACCTACCCAGATTTATCTTTAACTTCAATTTTACGGAGGTGTTCCTCTGCTTTCAGACGAGCCATCAGCTGTGAAGATTTCTCCTGATGCACAGACAGCACATCCACCATTCGTTTCTTGTGCTTGGCGCTATTCATGTGCCTGCGGAAATCATCTTCATCACGACATCCTATGTTACACACATGGCAAAAATATTTCTGTTCCTTAGCAGTACTAGATGCATCTTTCTGCCGATCTTCAGATCCACCAGTGTTCTTTTTCTAGAAATCAAAATAATGAGCAACCATACAAACTATAATTACTCTGGGGTTAATAGAGACAAATTTAAAGTATGGCAATTCTGTCAATGACTGCCAAGTTCACATATAACCTAGCAAAATGGTGTTGGTAATTAGAAATACACTTAAAAATTACATTAATTTTTATGTCTTAAATTAAATGCATATATAGAACAGATGTTACTCCTTAGTGACACATGCATTTAAAGACAAGCAAATCTAGTTCATTTTATATTTTGGCATTTATATTAACATTCAAACTAATTTTATTTTATTAAATCTTTTTTAGGCAGGTGCCAAAATGAACCAGTCTCCATGGCAAAGATGTGAATTTATTGAGATGTGCTTTAAATGAACATATAATGGGACATTGCAACAAAACTGAGTGCCAGAATGGATTCATATAAAAGTGATATATAAAATTAATTATGTTCAAAATTTCAGATCTTTATAATTATTTCAACATTGAATGTGTAAATCCAACCTTATATTACTAACATATTTACTGCCAAGATATTTTGGGGGGGGGACAACTTTAATTCCATTCCAGAGATTTATTAATGTTATTTCACCCTAAGTACAATCCTCTAAAAAAAACAACCTAGAATGGAATGATAAAAGAACTGAACAAAATATACAAGTTGAGTGTCTCCTCATGAATGTGACTTTCATATTCTAGGCAAAACACCAGCAGGTCAATTGTGTTACAACTGCTGGTGTCAGGAACTTCTTGCATTTTGTTATAACATACTACTAAAAACTGGTGACAAAAAATTTTTTTTCTACAAATTACCACAAATGGTAGACAGTGACTGGCATTTTGCTAAAAATAGGGTAGACTTACCCAAGCCATAGTTATGAGTATATACTGCATGCATTCACCAGTTTATGAGTTAAAAGCAATTTTCTTACAAAAAACTGCAGTCATAAAAATCAAATTTGATTTGTCAAAATCTATCACATTAATGGTTTTGGTAAATTAAAAATTAAAGCATGCTCAAGCTGTTCCACTAGCAAAACCTTACTTGCTTAAAGAGACCATTATCAAGAGCAAGCTAGACTTTACTTATGTGAAGCTACCAAAAATAAATATGCAATAATTATTGTTTAATGTTTTTTAAAATATAAATTTACATTTTTAATTTAAAAAAAGGTAAAGTACTAACCTCTCCTTCACTATCTGATGTTGGTTTTTCTGGATCATACTCTTCTGGAGCTTTAGATTTGGATGCTGAAATGATGCAAGTATTTATTAGAGTTACAAGATAAAACCAGACAACAAATTCCCGAGACAGCTCTTACAAAAGACATTAGAAAATGAAGTAACTATTGTCAACTGTAAAGTGCCAATTACCCAAAACAACAGATAAATGAAAACCAATTTTTTGTTCTTGACATCTACACACAGCAAATGCTGATATTTGCAAGGTTGAAAACATAACCATTAATTATATCTCAAGTATCTATGACTGAAAAGAACAGATTTATTCACATCATTCCGCTCTTCATTCAAAATGGCAACAAGAAACAGGTCCATTTTTTCTGCATGCATGTACACACACATGCATGAACACACACACACAAGGATGAGATTAGATTAAATTATGTTATTGCTTTTGTTCTGAACTTTATTACTGTATATGTAAACTCTGACGAAAAAACCATAGAGTTACGTCAAAAATTTCTCATCCAGAGCTTTACAGCCGAAAGAGTTAAATGTGTGCGAGTACCATTCCTTTAGACCAGGGGTGCACAAACCGCGGCTCAAGGCAGGGCTCTATGTGGCCCCCAGAGGACTTTTGGATGTTACCATTATTACGAATGTAAAGCACATTATTTCATTATTTGTCTTGTTTTTCCTACTAAGCTATCCATGTGGAGGCCCTCCACGCACTAGTATCAATTGGAAATTTGGCCCTCTGGTAAAGATATTAACACCCTTTTTGATAATTTATGCACATATTTGCAAGGAATCAGTACACATGCTGAGCTGTTGGTAAATGCAGGTAGTAGCCTAGATGAAATTGAAGAGGCAAGAACAATTGATAAAGATAACTTTCCAAGTAACCCACCACCAAAGAGACTGGAAGATGGTGGATTTACAAGCCAAGCCATGGCGAGCATGTTGCTGTTTATTATGATACTGGGTTTTTCATTGGTGAGGCATTAAAAGTTCATAGTACCAGCAGTGCAAAGATAATATTTATGGAACAGTATAGAAAATAAGAATACTATGAAGTGGAGTGATAGCATGGACTGTGATGATGTGGATGCTAAGTTTATTTTTAAATGGGGCTTAACAATGGAGATACTCAAGATAGCCAACAGAAGAACCTGGACAACTTCTGACTACAGTTTTGCAAGAATTTTCCATTTATAAAAGTAAGTATTGTGATTAGTATATTACTTATTTTTCTCTATCAATATGAAGCTAATGGGATTAAGTACAATTGCCTCTGTTCAAGAGTTACTATTAATTTATACATATGTTGTTGTTAGTACATGATGCTTATTGTATGTGTGTTATTGTGCAAATTCATTATCTGAAATACATAAAACAGAAATGAAATATCTTTTATTTAAAGCCTGTATTCTAATTATATAAATATGTCAATATTTCTTTAAATCATATACACGTGGGCAGAGCACTATTTTAACAATGAAGTTTTCCTGCACATTTTCAGTGATTTAATACTTGGTCACAAAACCTTCAAAATAAAAATATATGTTTTGTTTTGTAGGGGGATATAATTAGTAATGGCATGTGCTCAACATCTTTACATATCATGTATGTATACAGAGTGCTTTTATACCAGTCATACAGTTTTAATACTGTTTTAAGATATTAAATTTTGTATTGTAAAATATTAAAACAAATAAAATGCTGCACAAGTCTTTTGTTTAGTTACATATATAACATCCTGCTGATCATTTTAATAGATGAACCATAACTGTGTTACGATAGTTTCAGAGATGTTACAATTTATCCCATTTTCAATTTCATTGTAAATTAAATAAATTATTAAACATAACTCATCTTTATATATTTAGATAGAGCACAGTTTACTCATCATTTTGATATGTGATTCAGCTCTGTATGTTGAATAGTTTATTAGTTTAGACATATGTCATTTTAATTTTTTAAGTTTTCTGTATAACATGGTTACTGCTCTTTTTTTTTGTGTATAAAATTTTTTGAAACAGTCATTTTCAGCTTCAAATAATTTCCTTAATATTGTTGCTTTGCTTTTGAAAAAAATAATAGGCATTAACTACATGAATAAATGATTTAATAATTTGCATTCTAAATATACTTTGTTTATAAGTTGCATAAGCAATGATGCCTTGAATATTTTAGTTTGTTGTGTTTTGTAAGCAATTTCATGAATCAAAAGCATGTTTTCCTTTGTAATATATAATACACTGAAATTTCAATTCTGTATTATTTTCTATTAAGTCTGCTTTTTTTCTTGTTGACTATGAGTATGTTAATTTAAAATATTGGGCTGTTGATTAGTGTGGTTTATATTTTACTTGTAGTTGTACTGTAACTTGACATACTGCACATTCGTTATGTCTAAAAAAATGATGATTGCAAATTATGACATTAAAGTGACGATCTCAAAATGTATTAACTATTATAGCTATGATCATAATTTTTACTATACAACCTTATTTCATCAGAACACGTTTTGAGCACAACAGATATGTACAATATCAAGTAGAAAAATATGAGTGGGACCACATATTATAAGGTATACATTTAATTCCAGAACAGGATTTTAGTTTTAGGCATAGTTTTTACAAATATGCAAGTCAAAAGATGTCAATTATTTTTCTTGGTCACATTTTCAATTAACATAATGCTTCTTTCAATGGCTTGCAGTTTATTGTTTCATTTGTTTAATCATTTTGTTCATCTGATAGCTCAAGACATGCAAACAATCCTTTTGTTTACTTTGCCAAATGTTAGTAATGTGAGGTCTATACAAATTTGTACTTTAAAGCTTTCAATGGAATGATGTATCATCAAAAATCTTTGTTAAGCACCACATACAATTTTACATTTGAAAATCATATACACAATAACAACAACAAAAAATGGATTCCAGGCGACCAAGACTTATTGTCACTCACCACAAGGTAAAAATAGGCTTTTAGGTCGCCATTCATGATTTTTTATATGCAAATGAGAGTTTTAGTCATTATTTAGAGGGGTGTGGACATGTATGAACATAAACATTTTATGATAAATTCTCTGTTACAATGAGTCTAGATCAATTTGATTATTAACTACGCAGCAACCTGCTATTTGAAATGTAGATATTCAGTATTTTTAAGATTACCTTGATTACACTAATAATGTTCCACATACGCTTTATATACAGTAACACTAACTGCAAATGAAAAGACATTTCAAACTATTGACAATAACTAACAAGACTGCCTATGTCTACACTTTTTCCTGCATAGACATATGCAACAAAAACATATTTGCTTCCCAATTAAGCAAATAAAAATCATGCTGGTTCAGTTTAACTTCATTATTTATTAATAATGCAGTGAAATCTCCGCAGTACAACATCCTCTCCATTTTAGGACTATTTTTCTAACAATGGACATGCTTCACTATAAACGACTTCCACTTTACAATGCTTAATGCAGGGCTAATGTGATTCATTTCTTATTTTTTTTACAGCTTTAATGAGATAAATTGTAGACAAATTTTAAAGCCATACTTCGCACCTTACAGCTTGGGGTTTTTACTGAATATGTTTAGAACTACAAGCACATGCATTATCACCACCCAAATTTAATGCTCAGTTAAGGCTTTTGTCAGGAAGATGCCCAGGAGTACATGACGTTACTTGCAATAAATTAATTTTTTAATATTGAAACAATTTTTATATTTGCATTAGTTTTTCTTTGCAACATCAGAATTAATACTTTTCTATCAGGTGCAAATAATTTTAAAATAAAACAACGGTATTAAGAAAATTTAAAATGAAATTCTACTTTCTATAAATTTCAGCAGGTACCATACAAATACTCTGTACACAACCCACGAAAACTGTAGCCACGAGTAACTTGCAATTTGTTATGACAACTCGCAAGCAAAAGAATGCCAACAATGGGGTGGGGGAACAATGACAACTGTTCACACTGAATAGGTTCTGGTAAACAAAAAGAACTGAATATATGTCTTTGTTGTAATGTAAGAATTGCTTTGGTTATATTACTTCTTTTTTTCAACATAATTTTACCTAACCTATAAATCAGCCACTGCCACACACCTCTACTCTAACCCCAGTAACACTACTACAGTTTCAGAGTTTTGTTGCAATGTACTGAGCAATGATTGTTCCACACAAATGGTTTCAGTATCATTTCTTTTTTAAAATAAAAATATATATGAGTGCTTCATTGTCACTTATTACGTTGAAGATTATATATATATTTTTTTTAACTAGCTATAGAAGTGGGTGATGAATAAAAGGTACTGAAGATTTAAATGAACACAAAATGAAAAACTATAAACCTAAAACAAAGTCTGCAGAAACTAACACACAACATGTGATATCCATTTCAGCCACAAGATGTGTGAGAGGGTGCTTGCTGCTGATTCAATACGAATCTGAACTGATTCAAATATTGCTGAATTACTTCAATACTGGTGCACAACTGACAATATGCCTAAAATGCCTATAAAAATGCATACTCGTCTGCAAATGGTAGGCATTCAAGACATACAAGTATATTATTTTTGTTAATCTAATTCTCTCTTCTCAGCAATCGCAACTCTCATCTATCCTGAAATGCTAGTCAAACTAATTGCCAGTAATTAAATTATTTTCTTTAAAAGTAGAAAAAAAAATCATTTTTTTGGTGAAAAACTATCTCCTCTTGATATTTTTTCTGAGCTCGCAAATGACATTTTTCCATTAGCAAATTGCAAGCTTGCAAGTGGGATTTTCAAGGTTTGTTTATAAAGTGTATGATACAAAAGTAATGAACAAAAAAAACAAAACAAAACAAAAAAGTAAAAAAATTTCATTATTTTAAATATACAAATGATTTAATTGCTGTAGATATCATAGTTATCAAACTTTATTAAGAAATTAAGTACATAAAAATAATTTATTAAAATAAATTAATGAATTCTTTATCCAGACTTAAAACTGTTGCCTAGTCCTCCATATATTGCCACCTCCAGTTAAAGACCGCGCCAATGTAAAATCTTATTTTCAAGGCATTTTAAAATACATGGGAAGTTTCACTGTAATCTAACAATTCTTCTAAATCTCTGCTATGGAACTCTATATTTATAATTCAACAAGTTCTTAAACAGTCTAGATTTAGTAAATTAATAAATCAATAAATGTGACTTTCCACAAACATCTGCATGGTAAATTTTTTAACTGAAAATAATTTTTAAAACCCTGAAAATTATATCCTTTATTAGTTTTAAGGCAAAAACTTCACCTAACTGAAATTTAAAAAAACTAAGCTGCTTTAAAAAATATAAATATCAGACAACTGGAACATAGCTTTTAATGTTAACTACATAGTTATGTATAGAAACTAAAAGCTCACTTTAAGAAAATGTTCACTCAATTGTTCAACTACATTTGTTCTTATTTATGTGTGCATAAATTATTATGAAATAAATGCTCCACATCATAAATTGTAAAGAAACTGTACAGTTTTTACGTGAAATGTATTTGTTTCAGTCAATATAATTATAAAACTCTTATCAGTAAGTTTTGATTAAGAATCTATAGCACTGAAAGACCAAAAATTATTTTAACAAGGTAAGTATTATTACACTTCAATTTGCATGCAAAGTGATAGCCAAATTTTATTTCTTGAAACTGAAAGAGGTTAATGCGTACTACCAGACAGGGTAATAAAGTAATAATAATACAAAGACGGAAAAAGAGTGAAAATGGAATGAGTTCATTAAAGAAATCGCTAAGCCTGTAACAACTTTTTTTGGATTACTACCGAATGAAAAAGACATTATTAAAAGAATGGCATAGAAATAAATTTATAATGCAAATAATCCTATATCCTGGTCAACTGTTTGCAAAACAAACATCTTACAAATGAACATTTTGATTATGAAATTAGAAAATATGAAACAGAGGAACTTGAATAAAACTTGATCATTTAAATAAAAATATACTACAGATCCCAAATGGTTTTTGTATTATTCAAATGAAAAGGCCAAAGAAATTTCAACAAGTGTTCACAAGTTTCTTTTTAAGGTAATCTTAAGAATGCTTGTTCAAGAGAATCAATAAACATAACTACAATCAAGAACTGTTAATGTATCATAAGGGGCTCATCAGATAAGACAGCACTTTGATGTCAAGATTAACAACAAACAGTACACAGAAATAATGCATTTTAAGAACATAACTGAAAAAGATCAGTGATAACGCATTTAGCACATAAGAAGTTATGTCCTCTAAAGATAAATAATTTATGGAAATAATAATGCCAAATTTGCATCAAGAACGAAATATTTTGTTTCAAATGCACAATCATATTTAAACAAAGGCAAAGATATAGTGCTTATTACAGATATTAACAAAAGAAGAGACAGAATTGCAGAGATCTGAGAGTGGAATTAAGAAAACAGAATAAACAAATGCAAGTCAAGACCAAAGCAAGGACAAGAAAGAGATACAAAGTTGTGGTTTTGAAATTTAGATCAATGCAGAAGCTCTCATCAAGTATTATTATTTTTACAGAAACAGATCCATTGAGAAAGCCAGTATTAACATCCCGAAAAAGGGACCAGAAATTTCAAATCTGACTGAGAGTGGTGAAAAAGATATTGAAAATTGCAAAAAGGAAGCTCAAAAACATCTGCCAGCACATGTGCGTGTAGTAACCTGATGAACAGCTCCTTTCCACTATTACCTGCAGCATCTTGCTCCTGAGTACGATTAGGACGTGAAGAAGACGAGTTTTGATTTTTTCTTGTGCTGGAACTCTTGACGACTTCATGATCTCTACTCTTGCGTCTGTCTCTGTTGCGAGGCTGCAAACCAGCAGAAAGGCCAGCCCAAAACACATCAGCATGAAAGAATGAAAGAAACAGACAAGCAAAGAATGAAATGCCTGTCAAACACAAATAAATGTGGAAAAGCAGCATGAAACAGTTGATTTTTTTTTTAAAATAGGAGTACTCTTCTGGCAGAATTTCATTATATCTTAGCCTCTCTCTAATAACAGTACTATAAGAGAAAAGAAATGTCACCCTTTTGCTTAATCAGGGCAGAAGACATGCTGAGATATACATAAGGGAAAACTTTTAGACAATCACAAAACACATCAACAGAAGTTTTGGAAAAAAAAGAATCGAAATATAATGGAACTGATTTTGATGGTTTTTAACTTAAATTCTATAAAGTTCCGACAAATGATGCCAAGAATTCTATTTTATCTGCTCATGAACATGGCAGAAAGAAAGCCATTTTGCTTATCAATCTTCAAGAAATATACACAACTGCAAATATACAATTATAAGAAAAAATTATTTGAAAATAAACTTATGCATTGTTTCAAGTGGTAAGGAAAAAAGAAACAACTATGCCAATACTGCAAAAATCTGAAAGAAAAACAATCAATTAAGACTTTTTTAAAAGTTAACAATAAATGCTTGTTATAAATCATTAAACGATAGAAATTAAAATAGAATCAGAATTTTAAAAAGGAAAAAAACTGATAGATCATATAACTAAATTATAGAAAAGAATGTGATTGAAGGCATATGAATGAATAGAAAAAAAAACTATATAATATTAAAAGGCTAGAATATGATAACTGTCAAAATTTGCAGCACAAGGAAGTCATAAGTGTCTGAGGAAGATATTATAACAGATCAAAATAAAAGCAGAAAGAATATGTAAAAAAGCAAAATATGGTTCATTTCCAGATTTCTTAGAAAAATTAAATAAATTCATTAGTGAAGGAGGGTAGGTAGAAAATCTTTCCAAATGAAAGGGGTAAGGAAAGAAACAGATTAAAATGTTTAAAGGAAAGTGTGCTGTGGAAGAAATGTCAAGAATTTGACCAAACTTGAATAAATGGATTCAACATGCCCATTCTGTAAATGTAGATGAACTATAGACAATATACATTTTTTATCGAACAAGTGGGCTTGATCACAGCTTTGAAAATAAAACTGAATAAGAAACTCTGCATATACAAAAAAAAGTGATCTTTATCCACTGAGCCAAACCAATCATTTCTGAACATTTCTGACATCAAGACAGATGATATCTAGTGTCTTGTTCATGCACAAGCAAAAGTGTATTGTCATTTGAATCTACTTTAAAAGTTTTATGGGAGAAAAAAAAAAAGAAGCAACATTATTAAATTATTATTATAAAATCAACAATGTCTTGCTTTTGAACATAGAAGATTGCTCTCATTTAAGTAAATTAAGCTGTAAACTTTAAAGTCTAATTCACGAAATTTATTTAGTTTTAACAATAGTATGATTGTAAAATAAGTGTCTTGTTTTCAAACTTTTTGCTGCAAATTAAGCAGAAATCTAAAATCCTTTCATTAATTTTATTTTTAGTCCATTTAAACATGAGTTTAACTTTAAATGGTATAATTTCCAAACAAACTGTGGAGCATACTTGTAATTGGATATAAGTGTTATGCATTTATATAAGAACTTTAGTATGTACTATATTATAAGCTTAATTTTTGTGCATTACATATAGTATAAGAATGGATTCTGACTATTTAATAATTATTTACTTTAACAAATAAATAATTCTGAACAGAAAATGTATCTTCAGTGTAGAAATATAAAGCAATTCATTTCAATCACACAAAAAATGTTTGCAGTGTGAGGGTATTCAAACTTATCTTTCACTAGCTCTCTAACAAGGAAAATTCTTGATCTGATGCAAATACACACTAATTAAAAAAAAAAAGTACTTTACCGGTGATTGGTAGTCACGCCGTGAGCGCTTGTAGTCTGGCTGGTAATCTGAGAAACTATGCCGCTGGTCTTGTCTGCGTTTGCTCATAGCCATTCCACCACCCATCCCAAGACCACCCATCCCTAAGCCACCAATACCACCTCCATGCAAACCCATGTTGGGGCCCTCCATCATATGTGACTGATGCTGGAGCAAAGAATTAGCCAATGCCAACTGAGATTCACGCAGACTTAACTGCTGCTGAAGTTGACGTTGTTGAAGCAGGGTGTCCATATCCATGTTTCCACCACCCATGCTGAAACCTAGGCTACCTCTTCCTGAAGCCATAAGGCTAGGATTTGATCCCAGAAGACCTTTACCCCCATAATTTCCTCCTTTGCTGCCATAACCTGCACTTCCCCCTAGATTGCCATATCCACCTGATCCCATCTGTCGCATACGGCCCACATCACCATCTCGCATATTGCGATTCATTATTCCTGAAATAAAACATAATTAAGATATGAAATTTGAAAGAAAAAACTGTACTATATATATATGGATGAAACATGACAAAAAAATATACTGAAACTTCCACAAACCACACAGGTGTCAAACAAAAATGTAATTATCCATGAAACAACTTATCATATGAAGAAATAATACTATAAATACTGGCCAACAAGCTCAACTAAAGAAAATATAACACAAATTCTATTAGTCAAATATATATTAAATGAATTTCTGAAAATGCTTAACAAGTAAAAATTTTTTAAAAATTTAATGACCATACTATATTAGTATATATTGTATGTAATCTCCACTTAAAATCAGAGATGATATAATGAAAGAGAGTTGTTGCAGGAAAAGATAAAATTGTAGTTGCTACTTTTATAAGCAAGAACATTCTTGGAGACAAAGACACAACCCAAAGGTCTCATATATGTATAAAGTTAAATATGTGTTACCATAACAATTTTAAAGTGTATTTACTTCATGTGAATTAATGTGATAAGTTCTTATTTCCCCCTCAATAGTTAAAAAGAAAATACTAATAATTTTACAGTTATCTTAATTTTTTTAATTGATAGGTTTTCCTTTTTAAAAAAATAATAAATGAAAGTACAAGAACAATCTGATCATAATACAAATACTTGAAATAGATCTTTAACTATACAGCACATTAAAACTTTCTACTTAAGTTGTAGTTGAACAATTTATTTGGCCCTGAAACTGTGATTGTCTTATATAAATAAATTAAAAGATAATAAATAGAAATAGTCACATTCTGAGAGCAACAAATATGCTTTTCTTTTTTATACTATGTCCTGCACTAATTTCTCTACAAAAATATTGTTATTCCATTTTCACTAACACTACTAAGAGATTTAATGCAAATGTTTAAGTGTGTCCTGAAGCACTTCTGTTAAGTAATGAATGTACATATGGTATTTATCAATAACAAAAATCATAAATCAAAGTCTATACTTGCAGGCTTTAAAACCTTTCAGATTTCAGATTCTGATAAATATTTATTTGTTATCAGACTAATTAGTTTCCATTTCATTGCACACTAAAAAGTCAAATTAAAGAAAATTTACAAAATGTATTATTAAAATAGACATTTTAATTTCTTTTTAAAACAGCAATTACATTTCAAATAATTTTAGTTTTAAACAATATATTTAATAACAAATCTGGATTCCTCATTTTCTTTTCTGGTCATAGTGAAAACTAAAAACAGCAAGAACTTCATACAAATATTTCATCCAATTCAACAAATTAAGATATGTCCAAACATCTGTACTTTGTGAGGAAATACCGATGCTCTACTGGTGAGCTCCCCATTATTTTACAGAAATGAAATATAACTGATGCTCAAATAGAAGAAGTTCAAAGTGTTTTACAATAATTCTAAAAATGATGTAGTCTTTATATAAATTGCAAAAATGCAACATGGCCAGAAAAGTACTGATGCTCAAAGTCAAATATCTTGCTGTCTAAATAAAGCTAAAGGCCCACTGCAACATGGTTGGATGATCACATACTTAACTACATCAACATATAAAATAAATATTTAAAACAGTTAAAACAAAGCTTTCTTTCAAGTATAATATCAAAACTAGATTGTGAACAGAACTGTTGAATTAGATGACAAATCACTTTTGGCATTGCCAACTTACATTGAAAGAAAACACTTCTACAATTTGTCACAGTAATTAAATGTATATACTATATGGTCATTATCTTGTAATTCTGATAAATTTATTTGTAATGATGGAATTTTTATATGGTTGAATAATGCATACTAGGTCTATAAGGGCTATAGTATAATCATAGCTAAATAAATAATATATAGGGTCTACTACTGATATTTTTGGTAAGTCTTTCAATGCAATGACTCACAAGGCCTGTTTATTAGTTCAGTATTACTATTAGTAGCCAAAACGATTATCATATTTATTAGTATTAATAAAAAAATAATAGTCGGTGTGGATGACGTTTTGTTTTTCATTTAAGCAAATAAAAGGAATTTAATTTAATATTATTATTATTATTAACAAAAGCAAAACTTTTCAGTGTGGACAGGCAGTTTGATTTTTTAAAAATAATTTGAATTAAGTTAATAGTAATTATGCTAATAAAATAAATACAATGAAGTACCAGTGGGTTTCCAATGATCAAACTATGGTTTTATTGTTTTTTGTTTTTTTTAACGCAAACAAGGAACTAATTTTGCAGCTGCAAGTGCAAACGTGATCCAACTTGTTATATTTTTTTTAATAGCACATAAAAGGCATTCATTTTTAATTTTGTAAAAGTCGATAGGTAATAGGCCTATAGATTAAAAATTATCTTTATTAGGGCACTCGATAATACCTTATTTAATAATATCCTAAACATATGTGCATTTGTGTATATAATTAAATAAACAGTTGTACTTTGATAGAACATTTTCACTGTTATCTACGTCGTCCAAACTAATCGCTCCAAAGCCTCCCCCAATTTTGCATGTAGTGTAAACAATAAAAAAAATGTTTTAAAAGTAACATAAATCAATCCTCAAAACGCATTATAAGATGTGTTATAAATCAGTTCTATACTTGGACGAACAGTGAACGGAGTTGCAAGACCACTCGCTTGAGAAATTACAGCAGATTACAGTTAAGGTCTTAAAAATACAAGCTTCCTCAGTCCACCGTGCTTGGAACCGAAACCATAAAATCAAAAAGAACAAACGCCTACCGAAAACATATTAGTAGCAATTATAAAACAATATTAAAATGGAAATATACTAAACGTAACTCTGCAAAATATTTATAAAAATTAAGTTTAAAACAAAACTCTTGTACCCTACCAATTTCTTGGAAAATGCCAAAGGAAAAAGATGGCGGATAAAATACTCTCTAACTCGCAAAAATAAAATCTTATCTGACGGTAAATATTTTTAATTAACAAATAGACAGAGTTAATAATACTTTTTTCGGTCTTAATTATTTAGCAAATAACAAGAACAAGATTTTTTCTTTAAAATGCATATACATAACGGTGATCTATAAATAGCTTAGTTTTACACTCGAAGTAAATGTTAGCCTCGAAAAATAGCTTAGTTGGTTGTTTATAACTTTTCGAGGTTTTCTTGTAATTTCTTTTCCCACACATCCCCCCCCCCTCCTCCAGTTTGCCTTGCCGAGAACAATGCAAAAACTAGACCGTAGGGGTAAACTGCTAACAGCAAATCTTACCACTGTAATGATGGAACACTTTTACGGGACCGTTTTTGTACCACAACTATCACAACGCATACGGCATGCAAGTTACAATAAACTTTAGAAACGCTAGTTTATTACATTTCTGATTTTTAAAAAAAAAAATAAATAAATAAATTTACTTATTCTCTGATGTGAACGCCTTGAGCCTGTAACATTTCTTAACTATAACTTTGACACTTTCAGTTTTATTAGATTTAATCAAAACTAACCATTTGAATTGTCCCAACCGGCTTGGACTTGCTTAATTATTATTAACATCTAATTAATTCACATCTTTTAATATTCAATAAAAGGAGTAATTTGCAATGAGTGAGGTCTGCGGGTTGTAAATTTCAGCGATATAATATTAGATTATATAACCTCTCTGTTAGCACCAATAAAATAAAACAGTTGTACGTAAACCGACTCAGTATAATAACGTGACATACTATCAACCAGTTTAGTACTTTAATTTTATTGTTTGCTAGTTTTATGTCACCTCCATAGAGTTGCAATGTGTTGAGATGTGAGCGTATTGTGGTAGTTGTGGTGAATGGTTGTGACGTGTTTTTTATTTTAATACTCTCAGATAAACTTTTAAATGTATTTTCTATGTAAATAAACAAAATTAGCACGTAAATGTATTAGGAAATATAATGTTTATCGGAGGAATTTATGAGATTTTTAATGCTGAACCCTAGTAATCAATTATTAAATTTTACATGCACACCTCTCATCACCCTTAACAACTGCTGAACTAGATTATTTTAGCTCATGTGTACATCTGAACTTTAGTTTCTTATAGATATTTGTTATTTTATTAATTTGTACGATGTTAAATGATCACAACTTTTCAGCCACTGTACCTCAATGGGGGTTCCAAAATTAAACTGCCTGCTTGGTCTGAAAGATTTCTCTTTCAACTTGCTTTTCCCATCACAGCTATGGTTCATTTTAGAGAATTATAAACTGCATGTTACTTTTCTACTCGTACTCATAGAGAAAACCTTAATTTCAACTTGTTCAACTGGATATTTGCAACCTGAAGTTTCTTTTTTTTTCCCCCCACCTCATAAAAAAATTGTCCATCTATGTGTATGCCATAATTAAAGTCAGAACTGGTCCCTCATTATACAGAATTATATGTGATTCACTATCTTGAATGTACTTGAATTTTGCAGCCTGCTCATGTGATTTCTGTTGGGCCTGCTTTTCTGTCAATCTCCAGGGTGGTGGTGGTGAAGCATGTGCAGGTGATTGAAAAGGAACTGTTGTGTATCAGCAATGGGGGTGGGAGGTGGCTGAAGCAGTGTTCTGTCCAAAACTGCTGTTTTTGAATGAATTTTGATGATATAATTTTGTTTTCTTGATTTCCTGGTGCCAGGTTTGGATTCCTATATGTTGTTATTTATGGATGTGGTAGCTGCAGTCTATGTTTTGTTGTTGTTTTACATCTTCTTTTGTTTTTTCCTGTGTTGTATTTAGTAGTCTCAGATGGAGAGGGGTTGGGTGGAATTGTGGGAGAGATTTATTATCTTCTGACAGCCAGCTTTCCAGTTGGTAACCCATCAAGACTCAATTAACAGCATCTTTGCAGGTTTTATCTGATTTTGTTTGGGTGGTCATACAAGTGTACAGTTTCAGTTTTTTGCTTTGGCTTAGACTTCCATTTGGTTATTTTTACTGGCATCTGGAAAAAGGTTCCAATTATCCTTGCCATGTCTACTTTAGTTTTTGTTGGTAGTTTCTGTACAATTTGAGTGTTTTGTTATCCCAAATTTGGGTGATCTAGTAACTAGGCAGTTTTTTGCCCTCATGGAGTCTAGGTGATAAGCAATTAGTTTTAGCTAAATAGTAGACATTTTTTATTTATTTTTTGCTGCTACCCTATGCTGAAAGTTAGTGACAGTTGAAGTATTTTGTTAAAGTCTTCATTAGAGGGGTTACTACTATTCCACTAGGATGGTGGGGACGTTTTATCTCCTCAGAATTTGCTTCTTCATCACTTGTCTCCAATGAGGTTAACACACGAGTAGGAGGGGAAGATGGCACATGCCATATGTACATGTGTGGAGTAAAAGGAGTGTAAAAAATATTGTCCACTTTTTCTTCTTCTGACTGAGCCCATGATAATACATATTTTCCCTCAGGTTTGTAACAAAAATGTGCCTGGTTCTTTAAGGTTTACTGTCCCCAATTTCCCATTGATAGTCTTCTCACCCGCAGCAGGTAAGAGACAGTTTAACAGGACTGTCCAGGTTTGTGTTTGAGCAGGGTTTTTATTAATTTTGTTATTGCTTGCTTATTTCCTTGGATTCCTCATGGAACAAAGGCCTCAGTTTTGTTATTACTACTACTATTATTTTTTAAAATTTGATGCGAAGTAGGGTTTGATTTTAAATTTAAACACTATACCATCAGAGAGAGCGCACATTTGGTCCTACTCTCTGATAGGGCATAAACCTAAGGTTCAAACTGGTTTGTAAGACCTACCACAATACACACACACACACACACACACACACACACTCAAAACTGCCCTCCCCTTCCCCTCGGCAACACAGAAAAAGCCACATACTTCCTTACAGAACACACATAAAAACTGCCAACCAATGCAACACAGAAAAAGCCACACACTTCCTTACAGAATCTACGCACTTCAATAAAGAAAGATATCCATTGATTAAATGAACCATTATTTCACTTGGTCTCCTTTACACTCAACACATAGATTATCCCACAGCTTCTCCAAAGCACTCAACACATTTCTAGTCGACACAAACATCATAACAATGTTTACAAGGCAGTAGCAACCCCCCACCCATGACAGGACCAGTGAATGACTCAAAGGACTAGATTCATTACAATTATCATTAAGGTTTCACAAGTGTGTTCCCTCATTAAATGCTTTTGAATGGAAATTCATTTATTTATAAAACCTACAATGAACTAAATAGACTTACAGATGCATTTATTGATTTCATATCAACTACTACCCATTTCACTTTAGTTACTCTATGTTATTTTATTTGAACTAACTCGTGTCATAAGTACACTATCTTATTTCACTTTACACTATTTCAACTCTGCTATCTTATTTCACTTTGACCCCACCATCTCATTTCACTTTGACCAATATATCATTGTACTTTAACTGCATTTCCTCTGTCAGTCCAGGGCATAAAATTTTACCTGGTCTCACATCAATAAATATAAAAATTAATAAAATCTAGATATACAAGAGGTATTAGAAAAACAAGAACATTGATACATGCACATTTGACAATTATTCATGTCATGAAATCCACTGGATGTTTTTGATAAATTTGGAATGCAGGTCAATGGAAGCTCAGAAAAAATGTTTTGTTTTTTTTACACTAATCCAACCACAAGTCTTGGTCAAACCTCAATGGAAAATGGAAGTGTGTTTAGAAAAAGTAAGCCCAAGGAGATGATATAGCATACCGGCTTGTGAATGGACTTGGAGGGGGGGGGGGGCACGAAGATAGTGGTGTGCATCTATAAATGAAAGCTGGAAAGTCAATTGGAAGTCTGTAATAGAGTTCTTAGGTGTGTAAAAATTGCCTTAAACCTTGGGATGGTAACTGCATGTGGCACAAGTCTTTAAATTGGGAAAGGGAAATCAAACTGAAATTTAATTACTTCTTAGAGAGAGCACATCTTGATTTGTAGGAGTCCTGTCTAAAAATAAATAGATCATTAAGTTTTGATTGAATGAAAAGTCTGAGAAAGGCTTTCTTCCAAAAAAAAAAAAGAGGGAAGCTGGTTGACAGGTCATTAGTGGTGCCCCTACAGTCGGCAAGACAAAGGGATAGATAGATAGATAGTATATAGATAGATAGATAGAAGACTGAGTACAATATTCTACAAAGGTTATTGCTTGATATGTATACATTTTATTGATATTTATTATCTGAGTTGATAGGCCTAAGGATCCTTTCCATTCTTAACAGTGTGTATGATGTATTCTAAATTTAATTATATTTATTGAATTATAGCTTCGGAAAGCTGGGTGTTTATCTCTTGATAACGGTCAATGTAAAATGTGTAGTTGCCAAAGGCACTACAATGCTTCGGTCTTTTCAATATGGCAAATTTTGGCAACAATGAATTTGCCCTTGTGTCCTCTCCATTATAGAACTCAGTGACTGACAAACCGAAGGGAAGTAAGTGCAATCATCATAAAATATTTGTGTAAAGGAGACAAAAATGTGAACATTTACAAGTCATTTAGATGAACTGAAGTTTGCTGATAGTGTACATATATAAAAATTATTAAACACTGTACAGAGGCAATTGCCAGACTGTAAATCTATTCAAATTAAATTAAAATAACAAGGAACAGTGACATTTAATAACTGCTCTCTTGTATATTTTATTCATCAAATCCATCATTCATATCATTATAATCTTTACCATATTATTATTACAGTAAGCACAACAGTTTTAATAAGATCAGTATCAGTGCTTTCTCTGTAAATTGACCCACCTCAATACTATGATTTTTCTGCGTTTAATTATTTTGTAGGTATAATTGGAATCTGTTAAGTTCTGAACGAGAATTTTTACTGACATTCTCCATTACTACTAATGATTTTGAGACTGACATGCATTAGTTATGTAACTGTATATCCATTTTATCACATCAAGATATATGGAAATAAATTGTGTCGTCTGTATCATATATATATATACATATATATATATATACATATATCTTAATATATATTGAAATAAACTATCCTTTTTTATCACATATATGGAAATAAATTGTCTTCTGTATCATATTAAATTATATTGAAATAAAATGAATGTATTTTGTATGTGTACACATATCTAAGACAATAGCAGCACCTCTCCACACTTATTTTGTACACATATCTAAGACAATAGCAGCATCTCTCCACACTTCATTTTGTATACATATTGGCTCTTGCAGAAGCGTGATGAGATTTACTTCACATTCCTTTATCACACTAATCATCAACCACAACTTTTCCATTTGTTTCTTTCTTTGATATTTTTGGTGCTTTTGATTTAAAACACAAAAGTAGAAAACAATGTTATGGGTCTGCAGAAATAGCACCAGTCAGGCAACCATAAACCAACAACCTTTTTCATATGCCTCTCTCTATATTTTTGTCATCTGCTTATTTCTCATATTTATGAGCACATATGCCTTCACAAAGCTTACTGACCCATGACTCTCTACCCATAGCATTTGGATATTAGAGGATTTGCTGTAAATTATTCTATAGATACTGTATGGTACTAAATTTGACAAATTGTCTCATTCTTCATGCACTGCTGTGCAGATAAATTTCTATCTAAAATCTGATGTTAGAAAAGTCTGGTTGTAAATTGTAATTGAGGGGGACCTATCAAAATAATAATTTATATTAACTATATATAATTTATATTAACAGTATAGTCGGATTAACACTGTGATTGTCACACATTTTTAAAAGTAATTTTTTCTTTAATTTGTAACTTTTTAGTAATTTGTAAAATTACTTACTTTCAGTGGAAATGATTTGGTTACACAGCTAAAACATCAAATGCTTAGTTACACCAGTATCAAAAAGATAATGAGGCATTCATGGTCATAAATGTTTAAACCATACACAATAAGCAATGCAGATCAACACATATTTTTAATCAAAACAAACTTTACTCTGAATTAGATAAAATTGTAAAATTAAAAAAACAA
This sequence comes from Sinotaia quadrata, assembly GCA_028829895.1. Lineage (NCBI taxonomy): Eukaryota > Metazoa > Mollusca > Gastropoda > Architaenioglossa > Viviparidae > Sinotaia > Sinotaia quadrata. The sequence goes on from CM054180.1 coordinate 105,170,027, forward strand.
CTGGTAAAAACAGTGCAAATTATACAAAGTCAGTCTTTTCTAATGACAGATAAGCAACTTGCAAATAAGTGAATGTACACACTCATTTCTTGAATGAATGCAACATGACCATTCTCATTCAACTGCCATTTTATTATTATTATTATGAAGATAGCATATAAGCCCAAACTTACCATCAGAGGTATATTTGCTTCAAATGCATTCTTATTATCATGGAGTAAAGGTATAATAATAATAATAGGGTTACTCAGAGAAGGAAGTCTGCTTTTAGCAATCAAGCCTGATTGAATTAACAACCTAAAATAAGCCATCAGCTTTAAATTGACAAAGTCAGGAATCCTGAGAGATCACAAGCAAATATTACCAGTTTGCCCTTTTACTATCTTCTATATTTTAACAAAGTTCTACGCTATAAGGATGAACTTAATATCATAAGATCTCTAAATGCATTGAGACTAAGGGCTCCAAGTTAGAAAGATAGTGTGTTGATAAAAAAAATCTCTCCTTGGATAGAATGTGAACTGATTTTTGTTTGGTGTGCCTGCAAGACTAGTGCCTGGACCTCACAGCACCCAACTCCCCTAGGAAAGTAATATGAAACATTCCAGTGGCTACCTTATTCTCCCCCTAGCAAAGCATGATGAAACATTTCAGTTCCTACTTTATTACTACTAAAGAGAAACATTCCATCTTTCAAAACAGACATAATGCAGCTCTATGTTCATTTCATTGCACCATATTTACTTAGTGCTTACTACAATGTAAGTTTATATTGCAGGGATTTGTTGAAAAAGTATTTGATCAGGTATACCAAAGACAAATTTGTCTTTAATTTTCTTATCTGTAGTGTTGAAATAATACCCTGTTAGCATCAAAATGGATAACATGAACATCTGCAATGAAATGCTCTTACATTAAAAAAAAAAAAAAAAAAAGTGAAAAACAAACCAACAACTGGACTGATAAAGTGATATGACAAAATATTCAAGAAATTTAACACTTAACCCCTTCACTGTTGTGCACTTCGAATATGTAACTCTATCTGCTAAAAGAGAACTACATATATATTAAAGTTTTAAAAGTAAAATATACTTGCATTACTGTAGATGGGTAATACATTCATAAAGACAAAAAAAGCCAAAACCAAAGGGAATGAGATATGCCTATGAATGACAAGTAAAAAAATTTCTTTGCCATCCGCACTACCATAACAATGAACACTCTCAGTGCCAACAGGGAAGGCAACCAGATTGTCTTTAACTACATTTGGAATGAATTAAAAAGTGCAACTCTTCTGTGTGCCAAATCTAGGTCAACTTTGACCACAATACTGATATGCCAATCTGTGGATTATGAAACTCTTCAACGAAGCAAGGTACTTGACATTTTTCATGTTATGGCAATATATGTCACTTGATACATTAACTTAACTTGTGAGGCTGACCAATGTACATTATTCCACCTATTGTCTGATTGATGAGTAAAAAAGAGGTAAAAAATATCTATTCAGAATCAAGCTAGTCCGGTCAGCAGAAAAGCATATTTAATTATGAAGGGTGGATTCACAGCAAAAAAACAACAAAACACAGAATGAACATGAAGAGGTGAACCTAGCATGTCAGTCCCCCAGCAAGAATTCTTATGTGAAGTAAACACAAGCCTTGGAAAACATATCATGCTATCACACTGGAATGGTTGACACTGGGAAAATGTGGGGATTTGCTATCAACCAATCAAATGATGCAGCTAATTTATCCCTAACATCTTTCAGAGCAGTCAATTGTCTTTTGTACCAGTCTCCATCAGGGCAATACATTACATAAAATTTCTGTCATTCAACATTTTTTCCCTTATCTTATTTTTCAAGGCTATTGCTATGCTGTGTCAGAACCAGACATATTTCTTCCTCAATCCGATGACGCTGGCATTTTATTTTATTTTTTTTGGGGGGGTGGGGGGATTCATCAGTTAGGATGGAGTACTAAGGTGCTGTTTTGTAAGGTACAAGGATTGGATACTGCTGTCTCTGTTTACCTCCTTTGGTGGAAACTTGTTTGGCTAAGTTTCCTCCACTCCTGGGGGCTTAAATTATGCATGAAGATGCACACAAATAAGCAGGGAGAAACAGCCATTTCCAAAGGCCACCTGCATCCTTTACTGTGCAAATAGGCAGCATGAAACCTAAAAGTATGGTGCCGGTGGCCAAACATATGGACTATTCACTTGGAGGTGTATCTTGTATATGATGTAAGAGCAGACCATTATACTACACATTAGTTATTTACATTCACATAAAGGACCTGATGTGGGCAATGCCAGAACTGTTCCTGGTTAATAGGGATGGCTGATTTCTTGTACACCTATACCAAAATAGTGATAAATGAACTTAGCGCAAGTCTGCATTTGTTATTTCTATTGTTTCTTGATAAGAATGGTCTTATCTCTGTGCCATGTTTGCTGGCATTAGACATAGGGTAGCTATTTACTAGCAACATAAACATGACTAACACTCACTAACTATATCTTTTCACTCCTGCAGCAATCTAATGAGTTAAGGCCCCTTTTGGCTTTTTGGCTTGAACTTATCTCTAATGAAGTATTACCTGCCTACAGTATGAGCATCTAGTTTTCTGGACAAATACACATTGTAAAATCTTCATGTGTTTGAAAGCAAATAAAAAATATTATTTATTATACAGGTTGTTCTTACACAATTTTCTTTCATAAAATGTCCAAATGAAGTCAACAGATGTTTACTGGAGGAAAGATTTGTAAACCTTTAGTGTTATTGGGGTTAAAAAGATTATTAAAAAAAAAAATAGTGAAAACTTTTGTTTCTTTTCAGCGCTAAATAGAACCAATGCCTGTAGCACGAGTGAACAAATTATAATTTATAGGCAGTTAGAGTAGAAACTGAGGGGGGTTTACCTATGTAGTAAAAAACTGTTTTCAAAACATCCACAACTTGATGTTCTCTTTTCCAGTCACTCTCTATTTCTTCTTGAATTTATCCATCAGTTTCAAGTGAAACAGCTGTGCCTAATACTGATGGTGTCATTACTTCAGAAACACCTGTGCCTTGGGTCCCAACTGATGTGGAAGTGTAAAAAGGAACCACTGCTTTTCCTTCCCCATCAGCCATTTGGTCAACAGTTCTACATAAATTGCTCATTGCCTGTGGAAAGAAAAAAACACGACTGTTACTGTTGAAAGACAAGCAGTATGTATTTTAATAAAATAATCATTATTAAATTATTAGGACCAGGAAAATTAAATAGAATTAACCAGAAATCTGAATTATCAGGCTCAAGGTAAATGTGCATGAATTAGTGAGAGAATTATTTAATGAATACTCTTTTTTGGTTTTAAACATCTCCCTAAATTACTATTAAATATAAGGGTATCTATCAGCATTTTTACATTACCTATGTTGCATATTTCTTTGGTGATGCTGTCTGGTACTGGCACCTTTATTCCAGAATGCATTTAATATAAATAAATATGATGTAAGAAAAGAAATGAGGAATTATAAATGGCTCAGGTATTTTTTCTTTTTAAAATCCCAAAGATCCAGCCATCCAATGTAAAAATGAATCTAATTTGTGAGTACATATACTTGTATGTGGATGTTTGTGTATATGTGACTGTTATGTGCTTGAATTCGAAAAGGAGAGAAAAATGTGTACCAAATTCAAGTTGTCTTCCTTGTCTTCTGTTTCCATGGTTTCAGGACCCTCTTTTGCATTTCCTTCTTGTTGTCTACCCTCCTTGTTCCAATCCTCTTCCTCCTCTCCTGAGTCTTCATTGCTTTTTTCCTCCTCCTCCCATTCTGTATTTTCCTTGCTTTCTTCCTCCTCCTGGTTGGTGTCTTCCATGTCATCTTCCTCTGAACCACTGGAATTTTCTCTCTCTTCCTTTTCTTCACATTCTTCAGCAACAGAATTTTGCAGAGATTCAGCAGCAAGTTTTCGGACAGCTTCCTGTTTGGCAAGTGCCTTTTCTTTCAATTTGTCATACAAAAATTTCTGGAAAACAAACAGGTACTAACTTTATGACTGAGCAAGAAGCATAGGCCATACATTCAATGTACCATGCACATAGCACAAAAGTAAAGTAGTATACAGCAGGAACACCTCTATACCTTTATTTTCACCAAAATGGCTCAATGCAGAAGGTACCTTTTTGATTTCTGCATGTTCACCAGTTAACCTAAAAAGTGCAGTGCTAGAGCCACATAATTTGATAACTCAACCCTATCAGTCAAAGATGCTCTCTTACACCACAACACTGATAATGCAACCCCTTGAGTCAAAGGTGCTCTCTTACACCACAACACTGATAATTCAACCCCTTGAGTCAAAGGTGCTTTCTCACACCACAACAATGATAATTCAACCCCTTGAGTCAAAGGTGCTATCACACCACAACAATGATAATTCAACCCCTTGAGTCAAAGGTGCTTTCTCACACCACAACACTGTGATAATTCAACCCTTCCAGTCAAAAGATGCTCTCTTACACCACAACACTGATAATTCAACCCCTCCAGTCAAAAGGTGCTCTCTCACACCATAACACTGATATAATAAAAGAGCCATGACAAATTATGATTGGTTTTATGATGGGGAAAAAAATCTTTAAAAGTAAAAGGACATAATTATTTACAAAACAGGACTGGTATCCAACTAGGTCCACTACAGAATATTTTCCTGAGAAAAATTAAATAGCTTTCACTGGGTTCTTTAACAGTTGCTCAATCCACCATTCTTTCATAATAAGGAGCTTATTTCTTCTTCCTGCTTCTCCCCCATCCCCACAACTGTACAAAACAAAACAAAAGTTTAAAACGTGCATAGGAATTCGTGCCTTCTATTCATGATTTCCCTTATGAATACAAATGCAGTAGCTATATGATGGAAATTTTTTTTTTAATGTAAAACTAAATAATTTTTCCCTGATTGTATATTAGGTATTTATGCATTTAGCATCCATCTGTACTTCACTATGGATACTCATGGAGTCTCTGTAGACAAAGAGTACATTATCAGTGAGTGCTTCGATCTCCCCAACATCCACTACATAAATCACTCATTAAAAAAACGAAATAATGGACTGTTCCAAGCTGAACTGGTGCTTAACTGAAAAAAGGATGCTAAGAGTTAATGTTTAATTAAAATTAAAGCTGTTCTCTGGATTTTGGTTGATCGATAATCAAATTATTCAGCCCTGTAGTTCCTAACCTGCTTTATCTAAGCAGACTCTAAAAGCAAGATGGCATTCTTACCTTGTATAAGTTGAAGTGGCCCTCACTTTTGCAGTGTGTTTCCTTTGCGATTTGCTCGTTGCTGTAGAACTTGTTGCACAGTTGACAGAAAAATCCTGTTACTGGCACAATGCAGTTCTGACCTGTGTCGTCCAAGAAAACACATTCATTTACTTGGCATAACAAGATGGCGCTGCAAAGCAAGATCGTGATGCAATTGTAGAACAATTCTATGAAGTAAACTGGGGCATTCAACATCCTGGCATTAAAATCAAAACGTTTCTCCAATTGTAGAACCATAATATACACTCCATAAGTGAGAATCATGCCAAAATTATGGTAATGGAATAGTGGGCAGTAACAAAAGGTTTGAAGGATATGTAACCATGCATTGGTCTACCTACTGTATTCACTCAAGCGTAATTTTTTTAACTTTCAAATTGTTTTATGAGAAACAAGTTATGCATGGTCAGATTCTGTTGATAAGAACAAGTTCAAATCTTACAGGCATTATAACAAGGTGTGCAGCAGATGAATCTGCCAGAATAAAGGAAATCTTCAGGAGTAAAACATATTCCAACATTTAACAAACACTTCTGTTTTGAATGAGTAAACATTTTGTTGAAAAGGTAGAACCAATTAGCTAAAATATACCATAAAAATTATAAACCTCAAGGTTCTTCATGATACAACATCTACAGCAAATTGTGTAAGAAGTAGCATAACATCACAGAAAAGAAAAACAACAACCAATGTAGATCATGATATAATAGACAATGTTTTGTGTAGAAAAATGGGGAAAAGTATGTCCTTAAGGGAAAACAAAAGTAACTTCTGCATATTATTTTATGACTGAATTAAAAAAAAATGTACACCAGTTTACCTGTATCAGATAAATTTCATTTCCAGAGTTATTGGCAGAAGCTCTCCAAGCAAGGTGTAAATTGGTATTTGTAAATTTCTTTTATGTCTATTTTCACTTTAAAATATTATTAATGCAACAAAGACTCTTAATTTTTTCATGCACAATAATCAATTATGGCACCTTTGTTAAGGTTTAATATAGGATGGACTTGTTTCTACCTACATTGCACATGACTTTATATGGTGCTGTTTTTAGAAAGAAACGAGTGACTAACCAACTGCCACCTCAGGATCATATTTTGACAGCTTGAGTGGCAAAACCACCTTCACATTTGCATCTTTACTATCTTCTGTCAATTTAGGAATTTTCTGCAGAAAGAAACAACAACAAAATTGATAAACTGTTTTTAAATAAATTATTTTTTTTTAAAAAAGCACTTTAATAAACAAAATTACTAATTTCCTCTTTTAATATTTATTTACTGTCTTGTGATAATCCAAAATGTAAGCTCTATTTTTAGTTGTGCGTTTGCAAAACTTTTAATTAACTGTATAAAAGGATTTATATGAGATTTGTATACAATCACTAGATAATAGAATCAGCTGCTTATAAAATCAAATATCAAAGAATGGATTCAAATCATTACAACACATAATTGTTTTTAATTTATCTAAATCAATGCTTGGTTAAAAGAATAAAAAATATATATTAATTTTTGAGAAAAACATGCTACTATTTCTACTGCTATCAGGCTCATCTTTTAATCTTATACTGTAACTACAAAAATGTATGAGTATTGCTACTTGTAAATTTTATTTATTTGACTTGAGGTGAAATTAGTAGGAACTGTAATCTATAATAGACACCATCTACTTACCATAATTTTAATTTTAAATTTATATTTTGTTGTTTTTGTTTACAAAAAGAATTTAGAAATAGTAGTTATTGTTATAATAATCATCTTCCATTACTTATAAAAACTGTTTAACTAATTGTCATTTTTTCTTACTTCAACTTAAACTTGGGTCATTAAATTATGGAAGTTTTAAAGCTCTAAAATTGAGATTTCGACCTACACTCGAGTGTTTATGGTGAATCAGACTTGAATTAAATAAAACTGACATTATGAAAGCAAAGGTAAGTTTTAGGAGCTTTCTTGAAAGGTGTTCTGGTATCACCGAGTTCAAATAAGTGACATATCACCATACATGCCTTTTTTTTTGCAAATTACCTACCTGGAAACTGCTTTCACTGCCAATGTCTTTGGAATCTTTATCTGAGGTCTTGGAAAACAGAGCTTGATTCTGTTAATAAAAAAAACACACACCAACCCCCTCCAAATCTAAACATTAGAAGTTTAGCTGGTAATTTTTAATCTCTAAATTCTTTACATAAATTTTAGAGAATATATGAAATCTCTATAAAAGTTAGGCTCCACATCTGACTCTTTGAGGTAAGAATACTTAAGAACCCTTGCTCACAGTGGTAACAGAAAGCTTTTACAAATGGCATTAATCTGAAAACCCTTTGTTGAAAAAGCAACATTTTAAGAGTGGATGAGATAAACTTTCAAGAGATAAATACAAAATTTTAAAAACAACAACTTGTAACTGACTCTTGCTCAATTGCCTCACTCAAAACTAATGTTTTGCTCATTGTGAGCAAAAGACCAGTGTCCCCCTTGTGCCCATTTGTCTTTCATTAGACTATTGTTTATTTTTAAGCTCGTTGGCTTTAAATGGATCAACTCACCTTATGTCTATATGACAACCATGTTTTGTTTCAGGGTACTCAATATCTACCTTATGTTCACTGATTTCACGGGACTTAACATCTACTTTCTTCAGTTCAATAGTTTCATGGTGCTTAATATCTACCTATTTTTACTGGTTTTATGGTACTCAGTATCTGCCTTCTTACGTTCATTGTTTACAAGATGCTCAATAACTAAATTGTTTATTAATTTAAACAGTTCTCAATAACTACCTTGATAATGTTCTGTGGTTTCATGGTGCTCAGTATCCATATTATATCCTCTAGTTTCACACTGCTCAATATCTATCTTCATATGTTCACAGTTTCACAATGCTCAATATCTATTTTCATATGTTCACAGTTTCACAATGCTCAATATCTATCTTCATATGTTTGCTGGTTTCACAAAGCTCAGTATTTACCTTCACATATCCACTTCACAATGTTCAATATCCACCTTCATATATTTGCTGGTTTCACAAAGCTCAGTATTTACCTTCACATATCCACTTCACAATGCTCAATATCCACCTTCATATGTTTGCTGGTTTTACAAAGCTCAGTATTTACCTTCACATATCCACTTCACAATGCTCAATATCTATCTTCTTATATTCACTGGTTTCATTGTGCTCAATATCTACCTACTTGTATTTGCTGGTTTCACGGTGTTAAATATCTGCCTACTTACATTCACTAGTTTCATGGTACTCTATAACTACCTACTTATATTTTCTGGTTTCAGGGTGCCTACTCACATTCACTGGTTTCATAGTGTTCAATATCTGCCTATTTCCATTTGCATGTTTCAGGGTACTCAGTATCCAAAGTATGTTTTCTGGTTGCACAATATCTAACTTATGATCACTGTTTCTTGGAGCTTGCTATATGTTCACTGGTTTCATAATGCTCAATATCTATTTTATGTTCACTTGTTTCATGGTGCTAAATATCTGCTGTATGTTCACTGGTTTTGCAGGTGCTCAATACCTACCTTCTTATGTTCACTAGTTTCACGGTGGGTCAACACCTCTGTAAAGTTACTGAACTTTTCTATCCCACACCAGCCACAACCACGAGTCACCTGCAGGACACGTTTCTACCAACAACAAAAAATTAATTAAACTTAAAATTTATATAAAAAATAACAAAAATATTTATTTACAAAAAATAAATAATGAAATCTATAAACACTCTTTTGGTGAACATTACTTTTTTTTATTTCAATGACAATATGTGAGTTAGAGCTTTCTGATATTTTATACATATCTACACTTTCTTGACCTTACTTAAAATATATGTCAAGGTCAGTGATAGTTGAAATCCTCAAGGTTTTTTAGGTCGACTTCTGTTACTGTGAACTTGTTACTGAGAACGCAAAATTTGCTTTGAATCATTTGTTATAAGTTAGTAATTTTTAGAATCTCTACAGTTAGTAAGAAACAACAACAAAAAAATCTAAGAAAAACATGAATACTTCAAAAAGATATATTAGAGATGATAAGATGGCTTAGAATTACTGCACCTATTTAAGTATTTTGTACATTGATTTTTTGCAATAGATGACATTGTTGCTGGACACTTCACCAGCACTTGATGCTTTTTAACTGCCATTCTTTAATAACCAAGAAATAACTTTGGCATAGGAGTGTTAATGGTAAGCTGTGTGATTGGTAGATGTATTATTGGTATGGGTAAAATATTAGAATTAATGGGGAGGAAGCACTATTCTGGTTTAGGTTGCATGTATCAGTGTTTTCAGTGCCTTTTGTTATTTGAGGGGTCAACTGTAAATATATCTGAAAACCTCATACTATTATGAATTGTTTCTCAGAACAAACTGTAGTTTGTGAAAGTGGTCTGACTACCTCTTCTGTGACTGTGAGTGATGCTGAAACAAAATGTATTGAACAGAACAGACATTTGACAGATAAATAAATAAATATATTTAAATTCAAAAACTGTAAAATGCACATACAAACCTTATGTAAAGTCTGCCGTAAATGATTTGCATAAAGAGTGTCCAAAACCTTGTCACATATTTTGCAAAATGTTTTCCTGAAAACACACACATAAATTTGTGCAATGCATTACAATATTTCAAGAAACAAATTAACTTAAATCATTTTTTAATTTAAATAATTGTCAATCAAATAAGTAATAATTAATATAAAATCAAAATTTAAGAAGAATAGTAGTATGGATAATCAAAGGTAATATAAGGCATTATAGAGAACTATATTGTAATCTTTACCTAAGATTTTAGTAATATATAACCCAAAACAAAAATTAATTAAAATATTCTTACAGAGCATATACTGCTACACAGTATTAACATTTCAGGAGCTATATTAACCCAAAATGAAATTACCATGTAACATGCAACACCATGACACACATCACCATAATCTTAGCTGCCACAACAGTCTATAACAAGGCAACATATGCAGATGAAAAAAAAACAATTCGTCAATAGATCTGTCTTCTTTTCTTGGCTTTCAAAGTAAGAAATATATTTTTTTTGCAGGTCATGGCATGAATTTATAATCAATGGTTCAATTTTTCAAACAAATTTATATTTTGATTTAATTCAATTTACATCTTATCTAGAGGTCCTCAAATTAAATATGAAATTTTTTTGTTGGGCATTAAAAAATTGATGTTAGGAAAAATTTAGATATCTGTGTATAATTTAACAAATTTATTTGGTATACATTATAAAATTTTGTTTCAGATGATTGCAAATATAATAAAAAAATAATTTTAGTGACAAAAAAGACTGCAAGGTGCATAAATACTTTAGTGTATCAGACACTATTAAAATAAAACAAACCAAGTGGTATTACACAATGACAAATGCATACACAAAAAGTAATGCTGAGCTACTTCCTTTAAGAATGGGAAAAATTTCCCTTCTAAAGACATAGAGACAGAAATGCATTCCAATTAAGACAGTAATGTAACAAATATATGGCTCTAAATTTTCTAGTAGAAGAGACAAAAGAGCTGGTACATCAGGAAAAGACAGAATCTCCTCTCGCTTACTGTCTTCTTTTCTGGAAGTAGCATTATGCAGATAAAAATGCTTTTCACGATAAATAACTGAATATTTCAGAAATATACTGCAATTAAGTTATATTTGTTCAAAATACTTCTATGGATGCCTTCTTTTTGTTGTTTCAGCATTAGTTCAGCAGTTGCACAGTTAAATGCATCATCTCCACTTAAACAGCAAGTGAACTGAAGAGAATATTTGTTTATGATAATTGCTGCCTACTTATTTTCTCTATTTTATGACTCTTATGCTGTGCAATTTTGCACAATCCATGCCCTTATGCCAGATAAAACCAGGATATGACAGATCTTCCCTTCTCAACTGAGCAGCAAGTCTTACTTTTGAGTCCTCTAGTGTTTTGCAAAATTGCTTATGCATCATTACCTATTACCATCATGCCACCCTTACACGTTTTAAATAGTATTCACATATCAGCAAGATGAAAGAGCTCTATATTACATCATATACCTTATACTAAAGGCTTATAGGGTAATTTTGAAAAATGTGCTAATAAAATTTGATCTGCACTAATTATCACATTTTTTTGTAATATGTTTACCTTTTATCGAGCTTAAATAAAACTGCCTGGGTACAATTAAAATGTGTGATATACTAAATATAAAATTGGTCGAAAATAGTATTATTTTGAAAAATGCTTCTTTTCTTGCCACTTTTTTGTACATTCCATTCAAAAATGTTAGAGCTCTAACCACTGAGCTAAAACAAAAGTGTGGGTAGGAAAACAAAAATATTTAATGACAGGTATGTTTCTTTCATTATTATATAACTTCATTCCACAATTACAGAGAACTGTATGATTTAATACTTTTTTCAGTAATTACGACCCTTCACTTGTGCTGTCTTTCTCAGCAGTAACAGTGCAATGATGAACACACCCAATATCATAGTACAAAAACAAAAGCAAAACACATGCACAATGAAATGTATAGAAATATGTTTCAGTAATTTGACACTATAAGAGAAACTGGTAAACAGACACACTGTGATATACATGTGGGTGTGTCAATCTCCCATTTATTTCATACTTCTATATGCAATGTAAAACTACTGAAATCATGATAAATGATTCCATCCACCAACACCCACACATATCTACTCATTTATTTCACTGGGATGAGGTCAAGTTATGCCAAACTGAAGAGGAAAAAAATCATGGTTATGCCAAACTGAAGGAGGAAAAAAAAAAAAGAAATTCCAAGATCACCAAAAATGTATGTTCTAAAATTTATTGGTGTAAATGTCTGCTGAGTACAGCCTATATTAAATGACTATGTGATCCATTATTATGTGAAAAATGAGTCAATATCTGTTTAAATATGTCCACTGTATGATTTTTTTTTGGATCAAACCACATGACAGGAAATTAAAAGTCAATCTGTAATACTATATCCACTAGTTTGATATCTGTTTGAAAAATATTATTTCATACATAAAACTGTTAAACAATGTACTTTCAATCTGCAATGATTCTCATATTTAAAATGTACATGTGCCCTATTAAAAGTTAAAATAATGTGTGCATAATAAGTGCTCTGATCACCCCATTTTCTTAGCTGTTTGTACTGCTGTTCAAATGTTGACACTTGATTGCAACTTTCTGAACCAAATCAGTCTGTAAATCAAGCGAGGCCTGTAAAATAACATTTATATACTTTATATAATTTTAAACCTATTTTAATATATCTGTGTAGATATTAAACAAAAGGTTAATAATAATACATTTCCTACAAGACTTGAAAGATGGTTATATATCTAGAGAGCTCCCTCCCCACCAAACAGTAGCTATATTTAAAATTTCCAATACTCTTCTATATTGTGCTGTTATAAAAAAATTCTGCAGAAATGTATATACTGTTAAATTGGTTACCCCAAAATTTCAGTATTATCTACAAAACTTGAAAACCTAACAAACCTGCAAAGTAATGATGCTACAAAAAATACACCTATATAAGATATACAACATATACATATGATAAACAGGTATCATCATACAATCACATCACCACAATACAGTGAAAACCATTACTGCTTTCAATTTAATGAAATACCCTCTCTTATCCCCATTTTCCCAGCAGCTCTTAGTCATACGTATATTTAAATGAATTTTTTTTGGGGAAAAAAATACAAAAAAACTAGCACACTTTTCTGTTAGCATCTAAGAAAAAAAGACGAAATATAAGTTTTGTTTCTGTAAGCAAGTATTGAAGCAGAAAAAGGCAAGTAACTCCACTATGTAGAGGTCTGAGGAGCATTATCAACAACAATAATTAAATATGCAAACACACACAGGAAAAAAAAAAGCAACTATTAAAACAAATCAGAAACGCTGAGATAAAATGTCAATACTCTTCTCTCACCCACCCAGGGAAAAAAGTAAGAAAAAAGAAAAAAAATGAAGCATTAACTCCATAGCTGTATACCCAGATTTTTTATCTGTTGTCTCCCCTGATTTGAGTTGTGCCATTATCTGCGACGATTTCACTTGGTGCTTGGAGAGCACGTCTGCCAATCTCTTTTTGTGTTTTGTACCATTCATGTGCTTGTTGAAATCACTTTCATTTTGACAGTCAATACTACAAACATGGCAGAAATATTTATGCACTTTAGCTGAACTGCTGGGATCTTTTGTAATGTCTCTGTCATCACCTATAACTGTTTTCTGGAAGAGAAATTTATCCTTTTATATACAGAAACACATAAGAAGTAGAGAGAATATAAACAAAAAGGATGTTTTCACAAATTAAAATAAATCTGATAAGAAAAGTAAATTAGCACAAAATAGAGGGCAGGGCCACAAGTCATTTATCACAGGAATTAATGTATAATAAATGAGAGACCAAATTTATCTACAAAAAATAATACATACCTCAACATAATGTACTGAAAATGCATATGAATGACAAAAATTAGCATTAGAAATAAACTTTAAATAATTCTGGCAATAATTATTCAAAGTTCTGATTTTAAATCAATAGCATTAGATTCAACTTTAAAATGACAACACAATTGTGACAAACATGGAGGGTACAATGAGATTGTAAAGGTGATCCTCAAAGACTGATTAGCAAAGAGTTATGAATCAAAACTGACAAATAAAAATAAACAGTGGAATAAAGTCAAAAGTCTATGAATAGGTACAGTAATGAAATAAAGGCAAAAGTTTATGAATAGGTACTGTAATGAAATAAAGTCAAAAGTCTATGAATAGGTACAGTAATGAAATAAAGTCAAAAGTCTATAAATAAAGTACAGTAATGAAATGGACTAAACTGAGGAACAACAAGAGCAGCTGGCAGAAAATATGAAAAATACTTCAGCAGATGAAAAGAAGAACATTTCTTTTAATCACTATTAACAGTAGTATAGCAGTTCTCAAGCTGTGCTTCAAGAGAGCACTAATGCTGATTGAGACATTTAACATGGTTCACACCAGCACTAACCTCTGTCTCCTGAACAGAGATTTTTTTATTTTCATGATCCTCAAGGTTGGAAGAATTTCTCCTTGTCGCTGAAACATAGTATAGGTAGTCATCAATTAAAATAAATCATTTGATTTTATAATTGAGGCACTGCCAAGCAATGTACTTCATCTGACACAATATTTTTTTTAAAATTAAAGTTAATGGAATGCAACCTCACTATTTTCATTATTTTTTTAATGATAAATGAGGGACAATATGATTGTACTTATCACAAATCTACTGATCAGATCTGTTGGGAACTATCTATAAAATATTAATGAAAATGTCACAATAACTAAAACAAAGCAACAACTTGTTTAACTCTAGCCCAAAATATATATTACAGATGTATTTTCCAGGGGATTGGATAAAAAATAAATTATGGGATAACACATGATGGTTAATGGAATATGCAATAGAAGATACTTTCATTTTAGCCAAATTTTTACCTAAACATTAGCAATAGCATAATGACTATTTATTCAAGTCTGTGTACATGATTGTTCAAGGAACTGTTCATAATTAATTTAATTGATGCAATTAATACATTACTGCTAATACAGTGAACCTCAGTTTGCTGACCAGTAAAGTGTGGAAGAACATGTGCGGATAAGCAAGATAAGCAAGAGGAATAGTAAACAGAAGAGAGAAGTAAAGTAATCCACATGTAGGCTGAGGCACTTCCTTGGTCTAGTTGTTTCAAGAAAGGGTAGGGATCATCTTGATCCATCTTTTCATCATGCACACAAAACCATGGGTTGCAAGGTGCGATCACATCTTCATCACTTTCACTGCTTTTATTGCTACTTTCTAACACTTCTTCACTCAAACCATCCCATTCACTCTTGTTTGATAGCACATCACTTTCCCTGTCACTCTCCACCATTCTTATGCACCACATAAAAACAAAAAGAAAAAAACTACATGAAAATTTTCAAAAATACAGCAGACGCTTTACTGACATTTAATACGTATGTGTACAGTCGGAGATAAGCAATTAAAAAATTTTTGCAAGGGTCTGCAAATTGAAGTCTTAAGAAAATCCACAAAATAAAAACATCTAAATAGGTTCATTATAAAGATCAGATATGGATAATAAGCACTGAAAGACCACAATCAAACTGACTTTAAACCTACCTTCCTCAAAAGTATTTCTAAAGACTGCTGGTACTTATTAAAAGCTTTAATTTTCAAATATTACCTGAATCATCTTGTCGATTTGTTCTGCCACTTGGGAGTTTAGAAGAGGTAGATGAGGTTTGATTTTTCTGAGAGCTGAGTCTCCTGTTTCCAATGATGCTAACATGTTCATTAGTTCTGAGTCTGTCTCTATTATGAGGCTGAAAATCCAGCAGAACACAATAAACAAAGGGAATCAAAGTAGGGAAGCTAAAATTGTATCTAATTCTAAAGATTGATAATCAAATCTGCTTATATAGTACAAAATAATATATTATTTACAAATACCAAAGTACAAATATTATTAAAGAACCTTTAACAATGTAACAAATATAAAATGCACACCATTAGAATATTATCTTTTAAACTTGTAATTGTATGAGTGCTATTTCATTTCCATTACTAAATCTTTCATAGTATGGTTACACAATGACTAATCACAAAAGGAAGAAAATAGTTTAAATAAATATATCAGTTAAAATAAGATGGAAGCAAAAATAGATGAAGCAATAAAAAGTTCTGTATGATTTTTTATTTTGGAGGAATCATAGTCTTTTGTAATTGTATCCAAAGTAAAATCTCATCCTTCACTTCTAATAATTGTTTTTAAACAGTATGAATTGAAAGATACCAAACTTCTACATAATAAGGTTGATCATAGTGTTCTATCTGTATCTTTCACTGTTTCAGGCAAGAAGTAAATTGATGATGATGAAATTCAGCTACTTTTTATTTTAGCCCATGTCCACTTTTCAGATCTTTACCACGTAAGAAGTGCTGGTGACTAATAGTTAATACAGTGAAAAATTTTGAAAAGAAATCGTATTATGCACTTTGTATGTTTCTATTAGTTTTGCAATGAATCCAATAGGTAGCACTGATGTGTTATAACAACATCAGTTGCTAAGCATATAAAATTTTTGAGTGAAAACTCATATTTCTTCAAAACTTCCACAAGTGCACCAAAAATATTTCCTGTAGATCTACACTGCAGAAGGATCACTTCCAAAAGTTCTTCACTTATTTTCAGATTTGTACTACACCCCCAGTGTAACACACAACAGTGAGTTGTGTGTTATCTCATATGTCAGTGCTCTCAACAATTGCTAAAAAATAGACTTCAAATTTCGATACTAATTACTACTGAGCCAACTTAAAATTCTATTAATTCTGAATTTTGGTATAACGGACACAACACCTCAGCTGTTTGATCAAACATTTATTAATAAATTCACTTTCTATAAATGGTTTTATCTTGCTTGCAAATTATATGAGATGTGAGATAATTAGCTTTTAACATTGGCTGCATTATCAAAATTTCACAAGTAAAATTCAATATTAGTTTTTGTAAAAATTTAGAATGATGATAAATTTTATATTTAAAAAGACATTGTACTGACTAATAATGTTATACAATAATGATAATTTGTTTGTCTAAAGAAAATAACTTCTGTTAAGGTTGCCTTCTTTCAATCAAAAATATCCATGGCATACATGATACAATTAAAAAACAAAACAAACAAAAAACACCACACCTTTATCTTGAGAACGATAACAAAAGGATTCGAATACTGATGTATATGATGAGTAATCTTGCTTACCAGTGAATGAATGTCTTGCCGAAAGCGCTTGTTTTCAGGTTGAAAATCAAAGAAGCCAAGCCTTGTCTCTGGTCGTCGCTTGTTCACCATTTCTCCGTACATTCCAAAGTCAGACATCCTGCCTCCAACTAGCATGTCACCATGAGCCCCCATGCTCATCTCCTCCAACATGTGAGACTGCCGCTGCAGCAAAGAGTTTGCTAGTGCAAGCTGAGACTCACGCAGGCTCAACTGTTGTTGGAGTTGATGCTGAAGATTGTCAATGTCTATGTCGCTGTTGTCAATACCATAATGAAAATCTCTTCTTCTCTGGTTAAAGAGAACAGCATCAATATCTAGGAGTCCTTGACCCCCACGACTGTCAAATCCTGCACCACTCCTAGTTGTATTAAATCTACCATTCCTCATAGTCATATGTTGTGAGCGAGACATATTCCGACTCATTGTTCTCTATTAGCACAAAAAAATAATTTTATATTTAAAAAATAAGAAAATTAAAATATGATACATACATTTCATATTAAAATATATAAGCAGTCAACTTTAATTAAAGAAAACTACACTGCTCAAGGGGTAAATTTAAGAGTAAGACTGAACCTCAGGTTTATAATATCAAAATACAACATAAGCATAACAGTGAATTGTCAGGAATAGACTTCTCTAACTCTGAAAAATAAACTGTCAGAAAAAGTCAAACCTATCAAATGAAATACAAATGTATGATGTACATATATATAAGAATAACTATAACTACAAATGCAGCCAACTTTAATGTTAAACATCTTATTATTTAACATCTTTATAAAGAAAATGTGGCACACAACTGTAACAATGGCCTTAAACACCTCCATCTTTTAATAAGTGATCATATAGCTTTAAATTTAAGTAAAAAAAAATACAACACATAAACGTATTCAGTATAGAATTAAGAAAGGCTGAACTTTAAAAAAAAAAAATGCAAGAAAATGTCCAAAATATGTGGAGATATGGCTTCACAGGTACTTCGAATTGGAACTCAGTCTTGTCATACAGTGATAAAATCATAAATGCTGTTATAATTTTATATATGTTTAATGCTATGTTAACATATTCTCAGACATAATATTATAAGGCCTACAATAGTTAAGAGTTAAGTCCGTAACCATACAAAAGACAAGAGAGATAATAGTAATACGTCATCAATACTGTACTCCTAGTTTATGCAAATCAGGATATGTCTTCAATTAGAACAGGATTTCTTAACTGGGTTTGGTCATTTTTTAAATTAGGCTAATGCCTTATTCTTCGAATTGCAAGTTCTGGCTGCAAGCCCCGTTACCTGAATGCCTAAAAGTGATATACATAATTTGAATGCAAGGATAAATAATAGTATATGACAGCAAATAAACGATACGATTACATCATATATATATATACACTCCGTACATTGTGAAGTAATGTACATATAAATGGCCTCTATAAGTATAATATAAAGACGCACGGGTAGTTAACTAAAATGATCAGTAAAAACTAAAATAGAATACTTTGTTTTGGGTTAATAATAATAGCTTTTTAAAGACTGATGCAAACAAGATACTGGGACCAAATATATATACAGCTTACCAATAAGTATTCTTTAGAAATCGTATTAAAGCAAAGAGAGAGATCCCAACAAGTAGGGAGCTAGTTCTTAAGATCGGTCACTAGAGAAATATACATACTCTAAAGTAATATAAAGATGGAGGCACATATGCTCCACATCTCAAAAATTGTTATTTGAAACAAAATCAAATAAAGTATTCCAATTCAGATATAAAACAAATATATATATTTTTAATAGTTTTCTCGAAATGATTTTATTGCTTAGTTATTAATGTAATTACTAAAAATTATAAAGATTGCTTTTTAAAAGAGTATGTTTCGCATTTATTCTTTCATTGGTCAATGCCACAGCTGTGTATCCAATCGGCACGACGCTTATTCGTAGTCCTTTTCCTGTCATAAACTCTGGTTTGAAAGAGTCTATTAGTTCGCCTGTGAACTGTCGAACTCTTTCGTGAAATCCCACATGGGAAATCCCAAATTTACATATTGACTGTTATTCCCATAATGTCCAGTCAAGGCAAGTCTGAACTGTACGAAGGATTACCAAAACAGTTTATTGCATCCTTGCGGATCCTCTTTGATATTCTTGATGAAGAGCATACGGGGTATATTAGGCTGCGCGACATCGCAAGCAGGTGGAGCGATGAAGGCGTCAGGGACCTACCCCTCGGGGTGATGGAAGGACTGAGCAAAGTGACACCGTCTAGCGGTCGGCTCACTTTTGAAAACTTTGTGGCTGGTCTTAAGTTAGCATTGTTGCAGGGGAAAGATCAGGGAAACAAACGACACCTTGTTTCCAGTGACGCCACCCCTATCCAGAAAGAAAACCGAATTCCGTCTAGTGCCACCCCACTGTTTAATCGACCAGCGGCGGATAGATTTATCGCTCCACCTTCTTCTGGACACCCTCTCCAGTCGGATACTGGCAATCGTCAGCAAAACTTGGTGACGAACAAACATGGAACTGTCAACCATGTACTTAAATCATCGGCACCATTATATCCACAACAAACCACCAAACACCAAACTGACACCTGCGCTCGCCCAGCAACCGCTGCCGTAAAGCCTCAGCCCAACACCAGCAGCAATGTCAGCTTTTACCGACGAGGTATTCCTCAACAACCTCAAGACCTTATGCTTAACAGCTATCAAACCACCAGACCCCCACCACGTCCAGACAGATCTTTCAATTCCCCTGTTAGTCCATTGAGAAAATCGAAGTCTGGTTCTGATTTGAACCCTCCTCAAGTACCCCCTCGAGATAGACAGCAGAACCAGCACATTCTGAACGAGCTAAAAAGCTGGCAACGGGACTGGACATGCAATCAGGGTGGAGCTTTGGTGGGGTCCAGAGGGTCAGGAAATAAGCATTTGGTCTCGGGAGAAAGATCCAACAATGTACGAGGTAGTTTAGGAAGCGAAGACCCACAGGCAATTTATGGTGAGTGATTTAAATTTATACTATTATAGTCATTAATTGATTCAAAACAGGGTGTGTGTGCCTTTTCCTGTAACTTTAACCTTCTCTCTCTGACTAGTAAAGTAGTATTAAAATTTTCACTTGATCATTGTTATGAATTATCCAAATAGCCTACTAATAGTACTAGTACTAGTACTACTAAAAGTACTATGGTGAAATAAATTTGCCTGTTCCTATTTCTAGACTTAATTATGTATAAATTATTAAATTGTCAAAATGAACAAACTTGGGCACTCCTTATGATGGTATTTTGTAATTGTCAGAATTGGAATAAACAACTCGAGTTGAGAATATGCTAGAAATTGCTGATGCAATCCAGACCAGTTATGACTGGCTGAGTAGTTTTTATTATCCAATGATTAAGATTTATGAGAATGAGATTAGCCAATGGGCTAGGCCAACCTGCTGTAGATAATTCCATTGACTAATCATTTTGAATTTGGTGTGGCAAGAAGTCTGGTCATGAAAGGAGACTGTTAGCTTAATGGTGAGTTAAATGACTGATTGAGAGAGAATGGACTTTGAAATATTTCATGCATTTTTGCTATTAATAGGTTATACTTGCATTTTATGTGGAGATGTATTACTATTACATGAGTAGACTACTATTTCTACAAACTGTGAAGTATGATGCTTTAATGCTTGACATTGTTTCTAGTGAACATGTTCATAAACTATTATGTTGTATGAGTGTCAGGCTAATATTGTAATAAATACTGTTGCAGGAAGCTGTAAGTTGAGACCTGAATGTAAGAAAGAATGGAGTTGAAAATCAATAAACTGGAAGCTTAGTTTTTGTTCCCAGATTATATTTTACAGGGAAAAAGCAGCCTTTTCTTATTTTATCTGAATCACTTGGTTTACTGACTATAAGTATAAACTGCTATGACCATGGCAGACAGGAGAAGTATCTACTGCAGTGTGTAAGTGTATAAGGAATACACTGTTCTCTGTTGATGTATTGGTGGCAAGGTATGCTGACTACATCATGGAATTTCTAGTACAAGAAGTTACTGGAAATTTCTACAATTATAATTTATATAATTATTGTTCTGCTTGAGGGAGCTAATAAAATTGCTGAGTGCTAGATCAGCCTCGAGAGAATAGCAGCATCAGTATTAGGGCTCCGATCAATCAGTCAATCTCGCGAGAATCATCATCAGTGTTAATTCTTGTAAAAGATCGCACGTGCAGTGCAATCTCGCGATTATGCACTAATATGGTTGAACATAACACTAACAGTAAATCTACTAAATGTAAAACATCCCCTGCCAAATAAAATACACCAAGCACGCTTCATTACTGGCAGTTGATCGTTGTCGTTGACATCCAAAGTCACTGCATATTAATTATTAGTTTAGTAAACGTACTTTTAATTGTTTCAAACTTTACATTTTCACGTGGCTCAATTTTAAAAAATTCTTTAGTTAATTAATTCATTCCGTTTCTGATGTAAGTGATTTACATAAGTATCACAGTCTCACTTTTATCAGTAGTCATTGTGCTATTTCAGGGTGTAGTTTATTATGACGTTGATCAGCTGGCATATACTGCATAGTGTCGCTGCTAGGCAGGATACATATATATGTACCGTTGTGAGTAGAGAATGGGGATAGGACTGACCAGATCACCATGGGCCAACTTCAAATCTGAGAAATCGCGAGAATTGTGGCGACCCATGACCACGAGAATTGATCAGTAAAACTGGCGGCGATTGGAGCCCTAATCAGTGTTCTCCAAAATTGCTAGAGAAACGTGAATCTGACAGTAATAACATGAACAATAAACTTGAGTCTTTGTTACAAAAGTGCGCAAAAGACTGTTGAACAGTGCTTAAACCAGTTTATGTACAAACCTCTATCACTTATTTCTAATAACTCCGTATCTTTTCTCTGATATAAGAACTATTCTGTAATTTGTATTGACACTGATCTGTTGAATTATATATTAGAATATAAGACTGTATAGTTATTAAAATTATTTGAATGTGGTGTTGTGGAAATATTGATGTCAAGTAATCTTTTTCATTGTATTTGTCTTGTATATTTTATTGTTGATTTAATAAATTTATTGATCTTCTCACACATATTGATTACCTAATTTTGGCGAAGAAAGGTGGGTGTTTGGGGGCTCACTAAATATAGACTGTCTTCTCCTTTAGAAGTTTAGTCAAATGTTTTCCACCTACAGAAATATTGTGTGATGGTAAATATTTGTCTTAATGTTGTGGAAGAGAGAAAATTTTTACAACACCTGCATATCCTCCAAGTGAGAGAGAGATGAGTGGTGTCTGCTGGAGAATTATTAATATAACATAAATTAAGATTTTCATCACTTGTAATTAGTTTTGGTTAATTAATTAATTAATAATTTAATAATCTTAACCATTAACTAGATAGCATTAGTGTCACACTATACTTAATTCTTTCATTTCGATTAAAAAGTTGTTTGTTAAGTATTAAGATCAGTAGAATCTATCCACTACTAGTACTACAAGTTCAACCCAATTTTTAAAAAATATATTAGTTCTTGATAACCCAATAAAAAAAAAGATCATATTAGCTCATGTTAAGTCTACAAACATTTCTGATGAGTTGCTACTTGCTAAGTATTGAAACAAGTGACTTAGTGTTTACACCCATCATTCCTTTGTTCAATTCACTGAGTAGTTTTTCAGTGATCTGCTGAAGACACATACACACATATGCTTGCACATGCAGGTTTTGCTTACATACATGCACAAAGAAAGAAACAAAAATGTTCAGCTGAAGGAGTTTTGTAAGTTGAGGAGAAAAATAGAATATGCAAAATCTGTAAACAAAATTGTAGCCAAAGGATAAGATTAAGAAGGAGTAGCATTTACAAATCCAAGTGTGCTATAGCATAAGATGATGAAGACACAATGCTTTGGATGGCCAAAACAATTACATTTTTCTTTAGACTTTTATTTATAGATGTATCTAGAAAAGAAAAGCATTTTATGTGCAAAAACCACAGCATTTAAGAACTTACATTATAATGATTTTAGCTTTATTCTCAAAGGAGTTTAAGTGCTAAGAATTTCAATCATGACTGCTAATATAAGTAATATGCTCAGCATTCATGAAATGGGTAAAAGTTATTCAAAATGATTCCAGTGACCAAGACAAGATTTTAGCCCACTAATAATTTAATATCAGCTTTTGAGGTTTTTGCTTTTATCTTAGTTACTCGTAACTTACTGCCAGTGAACCATTCCCCATCTTCCCTCCCCATTTGTTTGTTGAGTATTAAGATCAGTGGAATCTCTCCATGCTGTTAAATGGGCAATGAAAAAAAATGTATGCATTAATATCATAATACATGTATTGGTCAAATGTTTTATAGCTACAATGTAATTTGTTAGAAGGCGTTAGAATGTTAAGTGAATGGTATATGAGCATCTTGGTTGTTAGTAGCACAGACTACATGTTTTTAATGGCTCCACACATTTTGTGCATTATTTTCCTTCTGTCTACCTGACCCCCACTTTTGAATTATACACACTCGTCATGTTTATTCATGATTTTTTCAAGAAAGTATGATTATTTGCTTTATTTATAAAAAGTATTTTATTTATTTCATTATACATTTATAATTTGTTTACAGCCAACATTGATGAGTTGAGGAAGACAGCAGGGGAGGGTAATTCACAACCTCTGCATGGACCTGGTAAAGCCACCGTTCGACGCCATGGTTCTGGTAGACGGCACACCCTGCAGCATGGAGTGGATCAGAATATGGTAAGGAATTTTATTCTGTGATTTGTTTTGTACTTTTTGCCAACATGCAGGATGCATTTTCAACAAAAAAAAATTGGTGCCAGCTGAACTAATCAAACTATATCAAAGAGAAGTAACAGCTTTATTGGAAAACAACTTAGCATTTCTTTAAATTTTCTCTAGAGTACACATCAGAGTGTTTTTACCTTTAAATTTTTCTTTCTTATTCACTTCCTCTGATTTTATAGATGGGTTCTAGTGCCAAGAGATATATTTATTTCTTAGAAGGAAAAAAATATGAAACTATGGGTGTGGGTGTGCAAGGATTTGAGTGAATGGTTGGGTGCAGTATTGCATGAGCAGTAGCTTCTTTCCTATTTTCAACTCATGGGGATCTTTAACACATATGGTCTGAAGCACATGGGATCTTATTTTATTCCCATCCCACACCATGACAGATGGTTATTAATCTCCTGTATGGTTTTCCAATTTCATATAGAGATACTTACTTTTAAGTGAAAAGCTATGGTCCCACCTTCTGTTGCTAGCACCTAGCCAGGGGTAAAATGTGTTTAAGTGTTTAGAGGGTAGCTAAGCCTCTTATGTGAGCAGTGAGTAATTTCCTACATAGAACTAAGATGACTTCGATACCCAGGGCTGCACTCATGGGCACTCTAGTTGAACTTTAACAAGTCTTCTTGATAATTAAAATTTGGGGATATATTTGTGGAATTTCTTATTTCTCAATGAGGCATAATGATCTGACCTTCCCAAATGAAATGTGTCTTATTATTTGCAGTTTTGGAATAAAAGTTTTAATTCCTTACAAATGTTACTTTGTTTTCCTGTTATTGTTTTCTGAAATTGATATGTAATCTACTACTTAACTGTGCTGTGCACTTCTTAATTTTATGTAGTTGTATATCAGGATGCTAGATGTCAGAATCCCACATGATGATTATATATAATGTTGAAATTTCTGTCTGTTGTAAGGGTAATGGAATATCTCATACCACAATCATTTGTAACATCTGTTTATTTTTTAAAAAATTTATTAACATCTTAGATTTTGTATTATTGTATTTGTTCTATGGTGTTCCATGATTTAAAATTAGAATTTCCAAGTTATGTGAAGTAGTTGGCATTACCAAAGTTAGTCATCAATGTAAGAATTGCTTTTTACTTATTTGCACCATTTTTGCAGTTTAATCCCTAAAATATTTATTTATTTTAATGTTGTGTGCTGAATTCAAGTCATTGATGAATTATTTTTTTTAAAAATTCTTAGTTTAAGGAATTTTGATTCGATGATATGCTCTAATCTAACGCTGAAGTTGTTTCCATCATCATTCGGTCTGTTTTGAGTTCACTGATATCAAAGATACCGAGTTAGTGACTTGAACTATGTAAACACTTTCTAATGTAACACAAATAGCAAAAGAAATGCAAATGATGTATATGTTTTAAAGTTTTCAGATTCATATTGGTGACCAGATTTGATGTTAATAAACTAGAGTGTTTAGTCCTACAAACATGTCTTGAAATTTATTAAGTCAAAAGCAGTTTTAAGACATCCTCTTGGCATATTCATCCCAAATAGAAAGCACCATTATTTTTCACTCTTTGACTGCGCCACTACACCTAGTACAAGGATGGGTTCTGGCATATCACAACTTTATTGATGATTAGATTTCTTACTTAGATTTGCTCACTTTCTAATTACCAGACTTTCATGAAAGTTTTATGAGACATGTACATGCACACACCTCATTCTTTAATCTATGCATTTAGGAAAAACCACATTGCATGTTTCCTGAGTAACATCAACTGCCACTTTTAGTTTAGTGATTTTCTCATTTCTTACAATGTTGATACCATTATGAATAAATGTATTACTTTTAGCATTTAATCATATTTTTAATGCAATTTTTCAACATTTCTTGTACTAATTTATGATTTTGCTTATTTAAATTTCTGCTACTAAAATTGGGATATGATTAGAAATAATTTAAAATATAATAATTGTAAGTGGTATCTGATAGTTTATAAATGTCCTGATTTTGTTAACACAGGTCTTTTGCTAAGCATGATCACATTCAACAAAACATAAGTTCTGCAAATTCAGAATCAGATTGCCTGCCATAAAAGCATAAGAGTAAAAGATACTAAAAAGGATTTTTGACACTTGTATTAAGAAAAGACTGAAAATAATGTTGGTTCAATTTTAAATTAAATTTTATTGGAGGTATTATATTACAAAAGTATTTTAATTGCACAAATTTCACCAAATTATCCCCATTGTACATTTACAGTTGCTGTGGTCTAAATACTGTTTTACTATTTGTTTTCTCTTTTTATAATGTTTAGATAAAACGAATGCAACAGCTGGAAGAAGAAAACAAAATGTTGAAAAATGGATTAGAAATGGTGGATGTAGCCAAAGATTGGTACCTCCGGCAGCTGGCTGCTGTGCAGGAGAAGCAGAGAATGTTGGGAAAATTCAATTACAATGTAATTTTTTCCATATATCTGATTTGTTTCCATGATTTTTAGGGAGGGAATTGATGTTCACTTATATTCAGGTAAAACTAAAAACTATGGTTTAGAATTAGATATTCAAATATGTTAATTTTAAGTAAAACTAAAACTTAGATGTTCAAATATGTTAATTTTAAGTAAAACTAAAACTTAGATGTTCAAGTATGTTCTGTTCAAGTAAAACTAAAGATTTGTGTATAAATGTTCAAGTATGTACTATTCCAGTAAAACTAAAAAATAGTGTATAGATGTTGAAGAATGTTCTGTTTGAATAAAACTAAGACTTTATTTATTTGCAGAAGAGTAAAACACATACATTTTACATACAAGCAAATGTAAAATTCCAGCTAGAACAAGCAATGAATCAAAAGAAACAGTGTCTGCTGAGAAAGATGTCTTATGAACAGCCATTTCTCTTTGTATCTCAGTTCACAAAGCAACTAATTCCAGATAGATGGATATACCTAATAATAGGTAGCGGACCAAAATATAAATAATAAAATCAAGCATTCAGTTTTGTTATTTTCATTTAAGACTTTTTAAAACATGAAATATAAAAATTGTGAAGCTATCTCAATTGGTTCCAGAGATATGCTATTTTTAAGTTTCAAAAAATGGCGGCAGTGAAAAAAAAGGTTATTTTGATCATTTTTAGACTTGCTAAGGACTAACTAAAATCTAACATGCAGTTATGAAAGTTTGATACTTTATTCCTTTCTACTTGCAGATAACAAAATGCAAAGTTTTAACTTTCTATATGATGAAATAACAAAATGCCTAGCTACAGAAGTTAATAAAACCCATCATCAGGGTAGTTAGAAATAACGTGATTGATAAATTTTTACACAGCATATCTAATTCATTAATTGAAATATGTCATTGAAACTGTTCACATATGTTCAGATGTATATAAAGAATATGCCCAATTTTTTCCAGGATGTTATTTTCATTTGATTCATGTACAGGTTGGCCCAAACTTTGTAAAATCATCAAAATTACTGATGACGGCACTTTTACACATTTTTTGCACAAAACTGGCCATAACATTTGAACCATTTACATGATCATGAAACTTTGCAGTGTGATAAATATTACTTTGCTCATTATGTATAAAAAATTTCAAAACCTTTTATGCACTAAAAATGTATTCAAAAATTGCGCAATTACACAGAAATAGTAAACACTTTTTCATATCACGTCAAAAGCTTGAGTTCTGATCTCTATGTTTGCTCTATACCAAAAAAAATTAGTTATTGTCATGTTTCACTTACAAAAGTTAATCATAAATATGTTAAGATATTAATAAGTAGGTAGCAGCACAGTAGTAAGCCAGCAATAATCAATGTATAAAAGTTCAAATTTTCATTCACTGATTTCTCAACATCCAAAGCATTCTTTAATTCAAACTAACATTCAAAATCAAGTTTAATGTTTCTATTTCTTATGATTGTAAATTTGTATATCTTGCTTGTATGTGGAAAGTACATGGATTGAATAAAGTTGATAATTATTCACCTATGTCCCAGATGAAGAATGTTGAGTTTCTTGGCCGTTGATTACGAGTGTTCAGAGCTTTTGGAGAATGAATTAAAGTATATGCCCATTATTATTATTTATTATTGTTTCTTATGTTAATTTTTATAGGATAATTCTCTTGAAGCTCACCAAGAACGTATGAATTTCCAAAGAGCGCGGATTGCTGAGGTTAATTTACAACTTCGCACCCTTGTTGACAGTTCAGAAAAGGTAGGTATCTTATTATCTTTCTTTCATTCTTTGTGTATAACTTTATTAATTGTATAAAATGATGCTTAGTTGTAACAGAACGAATATCCAATGTTTAAATATGTGTTTGGGTAGAAATTAAGTGCATTATGAAGAGGGGGTGAAAATCTATTGATTGGTGGTGTAATAACTAATTTTCTGCATATGGGATGATAGGTTGTATTATAATATTTTATATCTAATATATCATAATCATATGCTAGTATAATTTTGATTTGGAATATGGTAGTAAAATATTAGTATAATTAAGAATCACTGAAAAAAATTTTTTCTAAGAGTTAGCACTAAATGGAGCATAGTACAGACCATTATGACAACACAATTCCATTGGTATGTTACAACTCAGACCCAAAGCGACAGCACAAATGCATCACTGTTCTAGTGACAAGTCATGAACATAGGACAGAATCAACATGCCATTGACAAGTGAAACAGTATAAAACATTATGCCAGTGACAAGTGAAACAGTATAAGTCATTATGCCAGTGACAAGTGAGACAATATAAAACATTATGCCAGTGACAAGTGAGACAGTATAAAACATTATGCCAGTGACAAGTGAGACAGTATAAAACATTATGCCAGTGACAAGTGAGACAGTATATAGTAACAGTATAGTACAACATCATAATAGTCTTTTTTGTGCTGTGTGTTGTACAGACCATTTATATACAAATTCCGACTTATGTATAAAATCAGGCTATGAAATGTCCTTAAGAATGAAACTCATCTGTAACCAGAATCCCTACTGTACTCAGAACTAGAAAATATCAGATACTCACTTATAGATTGATGGATATAAAAATACTTTTACTGTTTTCAGCAGAGCTAGACAGGAGCAATCTCAACTACCCAGACTGTGACTTGGCAGTGGATTTATGCAATACCAATAAATAGTCTGTACCTATGGGGATCAAAAATATTTAAAAATGTACATCATTAGGATCAGAAAGAAAAAAATAACAGATGATCTAATTAAAAACATTCTGGCAACTATACCAGGGGTACTTAACCCTTCTAGACCGCACCTGCACGCATGTTGAGAAGGCTAAATAAGCCAATAATTGCAACACACAGCACAAAAAGACTATTATAATAAATCATCCATCGATAAAGAAATCCAGTTAAACTAAAATGTAAGCTGGCTGTATGAATATCATCTAACCATATAATTTTTCCATAAACTAACAGAAGTTAGACTTTTACCAGGTTAACTTAAAATAATTAAGTTTATTATTATTATTATTACTATTAATAAAAAACATTAGAAAGTCAAAATAAAATAAGAGTAGCAATAGGAGAAACAGATAAAGTTATAACACCATAATAAGTCAACAATATTAATATTTTTTTGTAAATAAATAAAATAAAATAGTATAACATTTTCACCTCATCCAATATTAAAATAAACAAATCCATAAATAAAAAATCCAATACTCATTACCAAATACCAGGTTTAACTTACAGCAACCCACCTTGTCCTATTCTGGTGTAAAATTGGCTAAGCCTGAAGAGTGCCCCATTTAATTTGATGAGAAGCTATACACACTAGTATACAACATAAATACATCACACCAGTGATCAGTCTTAGGTTAGACTTAATTGTTAAAATGTTTATCTGGGTTATTGAAGTGTATTGATAAATAAAATGAGGGTTAATCTGATATTTAATTCACCAGTGCCGGTATAAGAGGGATTCTGAGATACAGCCTTGTCATCAGTTTCTATTTCTTCACAGGGCTTTCCACTGCATATGAACTTGGCTGTGAACACCACAAAAGATTATAGCATAAATGATGCTACAATGAAGATGTTGAAAGAGCAAAATAGGCGTTTGACACAGGTACTTAGTATATTGTGATCAGGTCTGAATGCACAAACACCTTGTAGTCAATAAATATTTACCTTCTATTTGCAAAATTACTTTGCATTACCTTGCTGTTTGTTACCGAATACAGTGAATTACACATTTTAAAACAGAAATTAAATAATTTTGTTTTTCAGTGCAAAATATTCTTTCTTTATGGAAAGTGTTTTTTCTTTTTCAATTTAATGAGTTGACATTTGAAGTTCATTACTAGAGAAATCCACTTTTCTGACAGATAAATAAAGATTCAGTCAAAACTCACAAAAGACTTTTGAGAATGATTTACGAAATTAATAAGTTTTTTGCTTAAGTTATTGCAGCCAACATGGACAAAAAAATCAATTATTTATTTATTTTGGGAGCCTTTTTTGTTGTTGTTTTGTAGCTTTGTTGATAGTCAGCCCACGGTTGTCAAGAAAAGAATTAAATTACTTGTATATATCAGAAGTTAGAATAGTAAATTGTCCCTGGAAGGGGAGACAAGTCAAATTAAAACTTGAAAAGCAATATTTCCAAGCTTGTCCACTGCATAGTGGCAGAAAAAAAGAGATTTTATCTATTCCAGAAACTGAAATTAAACAAAATGTATATACATGATTTTAGATGGGGATGCAATATTAGCATCTCAGTGTATAATTTAATCTATTGGAAATCATAAAGTACACTATGGAATTTAAATGAGTTTGGATTTTTTTACACGTTCATACTGAGATTGCAATACAAATTTATGATTTTTGTTTTGCAGGAGGTGAGTGACAAGTCAGAAAAAGTCTCTAAACTGGAGCATGAAAAGGCTAGTCTTATCCGAGAACTGTTTGAAGCTCGGTCTAAAAACAAATCCAGTTATGATGACACAACCTTCATGTGAAACAAGTCTTAATTATGATGACACAGCACTCATGTGAAACAAGTCTAAATTATGATGACACAGCACTCATGTGAAACAAGTCTTCATTATGACAGTATTCGTGCTAAATAAAAGCCCACTTATGGCACACAGTAATCTGATGAAGTCCAGTTAAGATAACACATTTACATTGTCACAGTAGAGTGCAGTTAGTTTTATTTTTCCTTTGCTTGTTTAACAAGGATATGTTATGCATTAGTGCTAAATAAAGATACCAATGTTTATGAGTTTTTTTTTTTTAAAGCGTTAACCCCTTAGGTACCAAAGATGCACACTTGTACATCCATTAGGTTTGATATTCAGAGTAGTAAATCAGATAGAAGTACTAGAACCTGTCAAGCACATTACCATCATTGGATTGTGTATTTGGTGTTAGAACACCAACAAATTTGCTAAACTTTTGAGTCCAGCAGGAAGGGGGTTAGTTGTTTCCTTTAAGCTGTATTATTCTTGGTGTGTGGTCTTTTTATAGCATGGGCTTTGACAGTGATATCTGCTTTATAACTGACATTTTTATAAAATTTGACAATTTTGTGCAAGTCTGGTTGAATGTCTTTAGAAAATGATTGCTGGCTGATGAAAGCAATATTTACAACAGAGTCGAACTTTACATTGTACTAAAATGCGTGTTGTAGTATTTAAATATTGTTGTATAGTGTAAAGATCATGTTCCAAATGAATTTTAAGAAATAAGCAAATAGAATAAACATCACAGAACTTCATCTTTATTTTGTGTAACAAAAAATGTTGCATTACTCAATGATTTATTTCTGTCATAGGTACTCAAAAATTAATTTTACAAAAGCATCCCTGAATTTATAAGTTTTCGCTATATAATCAGCACTTTTTGTGAAGAGCAAAAAAAAAATTTTTTTTTTTGAGGTGCACAGCAATAATTGTCTTAAAATCTGCTGTTAAGGTATTATATGATCGTTTGAGTTTTCTATTTTTGTTCAGAAAAGAAAAGTGGGGTGGGGTGAAGTTGGTGATAACCAAGCTAAAGGGAATTAAATGAGCAAAGGCAATTAGGTTCCTTTACAAAAGTAAACTTTATGTGACACACACATACCTAAAACAGTTTGTTTCTGAATTTTTTATCACTCATAATTGCAAATGTACATGATGATTGAGGTTTCACTATTGTGCAAATATCAATGAAGACTAGATAAAATTAATATATAAATTGACAGGTTGTTGTTTTAAAGACAAACATTCAATATGGAAATAATGAATAAGAAAAACATTTGAAGCTAATAAACACAGGTTCATAATAATAAATTGTGGACTTAAATGGAGAGGTCACTGAGAATAAATGAGGGAAG
Organism: Sinotaia quadrata; assembly: GCA_028829895.1. Classification (NCBI taxonomy): domain Eukaryota; kingdom Metazoa; phylum Mollusca; class Gastropoda; order Architaenioglossa; family Viviparidae; genus Sinotaia; species Sinotaia quadrata. Next base: position 105,202,450 of record CM054180.1, read on the forward strand.
CTGTAACATATAGGGAGGTGGTTGGCATGTTCTTTGAATTAATATTTCAAAGATATTTGATTATTGGCTCCTTCGCACTTAATACTAGTTAGAAGAGAGCGGTAATTCAGAGATAGGACTTTTCTTTCTTAACTCATATTTATACAAGTGTTAAGAAGCACTTCTTATTTCAAGACTTTTTCGAATACTGAAGATGCTCTATAAATCCCTAACACCAAGCAGCAGATATAAATAATTTACTCTTTTTTAAAACATTCAGCACTTTTGTTTTCGTAAAGTACTGTATTAAAATAATCCATGTTTGAGGGATTGTTTCATTTTTTTTTAAATTTTGCTTTGGTAAAAAGCATTTAGTTGCCATACTGGATAAATTAACAATGTTATGTTCTTCAGAGATAAAAAAATGTTGAGGTTGAATTTTGATGTTAGTTTTCAAGTAAAGATCAAACTTTGCTGTTAATCTATAAATTACTTCATAGTTTTGCTTTCTCAGCTCTCTGTGAGCACTCTTCAAGGCTTATTTATTCATTTTATTGGTCACTTGTATTTATTCATTACTGATAACATTGCTGTGCGTGATAGGAACATTTTGAAATTTATTTTCATTTGTTTACAGTGAACCTTAAGATCTGTTTTTTCTCTTTGATTTCATTAATTTTTATGTTTTGTACCGTATTTCATTGATGTGATTATGTAAATGGTGCATGATAGTAATGTTTGAGAATTATTTTTTTATTTGTAGAGAACCCCAAGTTGTGCAGTTTTGTACATAGAACATTTGTTCGATTAGATTGCAGTGTATAATGGGAATATTTTTGAGAATTATTTTCACTAGTGTATGGAAATTACCATAGCTGATAAGTTTTACCTGCTTAGTTTTCATACACCTGTTCATCATTAAATGTGTTTGGGATTTAATTTGTATGCAATCCCAGAATTGTTATTTTACTGGATGTAGTCATTATTTAACATCTTTAAACAATTTTGTTCAATTCATGTAAGGCAACATGGAAGTATGTTAGAGAATTGCCACCTGGTGTAATTTTGTCAATTGAGCTGTCATCAACATCTTAAATATTGTATCCAACACTTCATGGCTGGGCATGATGGGATAATTTATTTTTGTTTCTACAAAAGAGAGGTGATTTTACCTACTGCAATGACATCTTTACACATCATAGAAGCACTTTATGTCACCTTCCTGGTCCAAACCATTTCAAATATAAAAGATATTGACACATTTAATATCTTTTTTAATTCTGCATCATAATTTTTTTTAACAAGTTTAAACAAATAAAAATGTACATTTGACATATAAAGTTGTACTTTGCTTACGTTATTGTATAAGATATAAAATAGATGTATTTCTTGCTCAAATCAATTAGCAATAATTTTATTTTTACAAACCAATTTTAGACTTAAATCTTAGTATACAGGACTCATAGTACTACTTTCTCTGAACTCAAAAGTTATTTTTTGCTAACAAGAATGATTACTATTTCAGTCAAGCTAGGGGTGTATAGACAATGGCTACTTGCAGGACACTGGAGCAGTAAAAACCCAATTGCCATAAACTTAATTTAATAATTAAATAGACTTGTAATTACAGAGAATATTCCTGCTTTCCAGCAATGGGTGATTAGGTATACAGCATTACTGTAGTATTAACGAATGAATATAGCTAATTTTTTTAATGTTAAAATATTGGGTGATTATATATATTAATAAAACCCATAAGTTTTCATTAATTCCTATAAAAATTAATGTTGTGAATAATGCATTTTGGGGAAAGTAGAATATTAAATGATGTTAACTATATATTATTTATGTGCTAGAGTTATTTTTGAAATGTGAAAGAACATGCATTGTCTTAAAGGAAGACATGTAATTAGAATTTTAAATAGGTTATTGAAATAATGGTAAACGGGGTTGGTTGATGATCGTTTCATAATTGATACTTTTATGTAATTATGTTTAGAAGCACGATTTTCATTTCTGAAGAGTACATTTTTATAAACTCACAGTACTTAATTTGTAAATTAAAATTATCCTCATGTGGCAGAGTAAAATTTCTAAACTTTGTTGTACAATTTGTTAAATGCTCTGCAAATTCATCCTAGTATTTTTTTATTCAAGAGCCATCATGATGGAATTTGGAAGTTTGAGATTCTGGAAAAGTTGTGTAATGTGCCTAGGAATATGTTAGACCATCATCCAAGAAAGTAAGTGACTTGTTAAAAACCGCAGCATTGTAAGCATATGCTATGGACAGCTACCACCATTGAGTAAATCTTTTTTAAAAAATCTCTTAGAACATGGTTACTAAAGTCTTTCATTATTATGCTTTAATGCCAAATTAAGGTAGATTTATTTCCTTTTAGCATGTTAGTAAAGTTTAGTGTACCTTTTCAGATAAATAAAATTATATTTAATTTCTTATGAATTAGCTGTCTTCATTATATATATTTTTTAAAATTCAAAGCGAGAATGACTTTACTGACCGCCCTATCCAGTGAAATTGACAATGAAATTACACAGCTGACGTTTGAATAAGTTGTACATATACTTCCAAGGGGAACTGCTTCTTTTGCTCTAACAAACTTTGCTGATAAAAGTATATCTAAATTAAGTATTTTCAATGTCTTATAAAATTTATCCCAAATATCCAATTTAAACTTAAAAATCACAATCATTCTCCACTAGTTGACATACTACATCCCATACACACACACACACACTGCTCAGTATTCTCATTATCTTAGAATTCTTTTTAAATAAGTCAAAGACTTATAAATTTATTAAATTATGAACTTAAAAATAAAGCTTCTAAATTTGTTTTGGACAATTTTGGAAAGACACACTGGTTTAGATAGATTTTTAAAAAAAATTATTAATCAGTAAATATCACAACTCCTGTTGTATGGTGTAATTTCTTTATTAAAGAATGTTGTTACTACATACAGTTAAACCATTCACACACTTTTTCACGCCACACTTACATCAATGAAGTAAAAATCTAATTTTAAAATAATTGTTAAGTGCCAGTTTTCTTTCAAACAGAAAATAATCATGTCTAAGGGGAGATGTCTAATTTTTCTTCTTCCCAAGCAGATTAAGATGGATATGTTGATATTCAACGCCCCTCAACTGCAATCAGGAAAAAAAAAATTGTAATGAATAATAAGCAAAACTCAAATAAATATTATGAATTTTAAATGCAGCTTTCAAAGACGGTTTCTCACAAAGTGAATGTCTTATAGATCTAGTATCTCAAGCAAGTTACTCTGAAACACCATTAGTTAGTTAAGACAATTAGTTAAAAAAATATTAAAGAAAACTACATTATCCAAATAAAATAATATGATTTCTACAAAGGGAAAGCAGCTTAACTATAATGTTTACAGATACATCTGCAGAACAGGAGTTTTCAGGCAATTTACTCTCCCCAAAATATAAAAATAAATTGGAAAAATACCTATGAAACTGAAAAAATTCCTAACAACACATGACTAATCCAAATGAATTACATGAGGGAAAAAATATACATACTGTATGAAGTGATGTCAATCTCATCTGGAAGCTCTGTAATGTTGACTTCAAATCGTTCCTGGACATCATTTAGGATTTTTGCATCATTTTCATCAGATACAAAAGTGATTGCAAGACCCTTGGTACCAAAGCGACCAGCACGAGCTACCTGCACAAACAAATTAGAAGGAAACTATATCATGTCTTTTCATAATAACATTCTTCATACAACATAAATTGACGAGAAATGACATACTTAAGTTGGCACTTGCTCAAAGGAAATGTCTAAAAATCTCAACTTATTCTCAAATATGAGATACATACATCTTTCAGGGTTTATATACTTTACAACTGAAAATGAGCATCCAGTTCAAATAAAGTTATTTTTTCCACCAACCCACATTTAACAAAAACAATAAAAAAATGTACACATATGAAGTACGAATACTGCCATTACTGTGAAGGCCGAACGAGAGAAAAAAAAATGAAGTCATGAAGTCCACGGTAAAATTTTAGTTTTTGTTCAATTTGCATACTTCAACATTCTTTTCCATTTTCTATTTGAAGAAAAGAAAAAAGCATTTCACTAAAGTTATTTTTATACTGTTACTATGCTTGAAGGGGTCATGATGCACATACTCTACATACAAGAACTGCAGGATATATATATATATTTTTTCGATCAGAATGGGCCCATCTGTATTACTGGCTGATTTACAAGAAGAATCTTGCAGAAAGAGCTAGCAAAAATGAGGGGTTTACACTAATCAGCATCTTATTGTAGGAGCTAGGTTACTGAGTCAAATTCAAAAGCACAAATTGCATGTAGTCAAAATTAGAATCACACCCAGATTGTGAGATGCTCACACTATAAGAGGCAAACGGGAACAGATTGACTCCAAAAATGTCAGTCATGTATTACATTCCTTGCTGACTTGTGGACAACTTTGGAGAGGAATGTTAAATTTTTTTCTTCACGCTGAATATGCATAGTTTAATCTAAGGCGAGTCTATTGTAATTTCCTAGATGAGCTGGATGCAATTTTACCTTTTATGTGTCAACGTCAGCAGGAAATTATCAGTGAGCAAAGTTTCAAAAGATATACAACTACAATGAATAATTTCTAACGAGAATTTCAAGTTATGATTACTGCACAACCCCATACCATCTATCAAATAATTATGCATCTTTGTTTATAATATATTAGATGGATTGGAACAGAAGCAACCAAATGTAGAAACTGTCTCCTGTAAATGGAAGTTAACACATATTTTGGCCATGGGAAGGACAATATAAATTTTATAATTATTTTCCACCTTATCAAAGAAATTCTGTTAAGACTAGATAGTGCAGAAGTTGAAAATAGTGTGTAGTGTAGTGTCCCTCTAAATAATTTACAAATGTTGGTTATTTAAACTTCAATTATATTAATCAAAATGATGTATAGATTTCAGGAGAGCATGGATTGACTACATGGTCTCAATTTGTACATTTAAATTAGTAGGGTCCTTGTAAAGACTTTGGGATAAGATAAACATCCACCACTTTGCCAAGGAGTAAACCCTGAGATAAGAGAAATAATAAGCATCTTTCCACATAAAGATGGAGACTAAACAGATACCTTACTAGACATTTACTGCACTACTAAATTTGTATGTCAGTAAACGATAATATTAACTTTTACTGAGGTCCTAGGTAAGGCTTTTATAATAAAAATAGGAGTAAAAGTTGACTACATTTTATTGAGGGACTATGTATAAAGTTTCAACTATTTACCCTGAAATAAGTATCAATACTAAGCTGCAAGTAAAACATTGTGTAGAGTTTCATGCAAACAAAATGGTATTCTGATAAAAAAAAATTTTTAAATTTAAATATTTTTAAATTTAATTTTTTGTTAACGCAATCAACTTTTCCCCAGCTTGACACAAGGATATAGATTTCTGGACTGTAAAAATATGAAGATATTTCAAATGATTTTATTGATCTCAACTAAAAAGAATGTGTATAGCACATCTTAAGACTGAAAATTGAAACTACAATTATTTATTGGTTAATTACACGTAAATAATATGGTCTTTTAAAAAGTTCATAATGAAAATTTGCTATAACATTATGCTAAAATAATTTTTTTAAAAAAGCATCTCACCCTATGAAGGTAAGTATCTGAATCTTCAGGCATGTCATAATTGAATACAATGTTGACTCTTTCAATGTCCATGCCACGACCAAAAAGATTTGTTGCCACCAAAATTCTCTTCTGGAAATCCTTAAATTGCTGATATCGAGACAATCTACAAACAAGAATAAAACATAACATACAAGCAATGTGAGAGGGTTATAGTAACAATGAAAATAAGAAATAACAATAGGAATCATTAAACATACACAGCATATTTCTTTGCTATTTATACTGATTAAAAATTTTATATCGTGCCACTGTGCTCATCTCAATATTGCTAATAGTGACGAACTTTTTACAAGTGTAGGTTAACTCTTTACCAGGCGGAGCGCAGAAACCGCCATAATATCATATATCGGGCAATACGCCCAAACGCGTCCATAGCAACTAGTGCTCTTTTCTTCTCATATCTACAGGATATCTGGTGTCTACAGGAAGTATGACGTTTGTACAACGATTTCCGCAACAATTTGGAAAGTTTTCTCCTTGCTTCTTTCATTTTTTCATAAAGTTTTCTTTGTTTTTCGCATTTGGTGTTTCAAATGGATTTCTTAGAATCATCAAGTGATAATGAGGAGTTTAATGGATTCAATTTATCGGATAATGAGGTAAGAGAAGTTTATTTTGAATTGGACGATAGGATTAGAAGTGACATTAGTGTCAGTAACGTGCACATGTAGCATCTTTCAAATTTTGGAGGAGAGTGCGTCAGATTCTGAGGATATCGAAGAGGAGTACGGGAAGGGGTATCTGGAGACAACACATGGTTGGAATAGTAGTACTTTAGCACTGAATATATAGGAATTTATAAGAGAAATGGGGCCGAATGTGACTGTAACTAATGATAGTACTCAGCTGGCATTCTTCTACCAGTTTTTTCAAAGATAAACATTTTACAAGATAGCGGAATAAACGAATGAGTACACGTCCGAAAATCACAAAAAAACGAAATGGCGATCCAGGTTGGAAGGAAACTAATGCCACTGAAATTGAATATAAATAAATATAGATTTTTATTATTCCTTTATTAAGATGTTTCCATCTGAAGAAACATTATCCAACAGTAAAACTTCTATCTTATTATTGTGTAAAGAGCAGAGTTTTACAACACCCTTATAATCCACTGAGAGACACGGTGGTCTTGTGGGAGAATTATTAATAACTATAAATTAAAATTCTCGATCACTTGTAATTAGTTATGCATCATTAACTAATAAATAATAATCATAACGAGTGATGGTGCTACATACACACTTTATTGTAAATGGTATACTTGCAATATTACAATATATATATGTAAAAATAAAAATAATAAAATAATAAAACGGGGCATGATGTCAGCATTTTTCAAGGTGCACCACTCTCTCAGAGGCACTATACAAACTTTATATATATCATCAAACTGATGCGATTATATACTTAAAATGATATACATTTGAAATCTCAATAAACTAATTTTATCCCTAATAATAAATTCAAACAATTATTATTAACACTACTGATCACTGATACTTAAAAAATATCAGTATATTCCAATATACTACTATTAAATATAAACATTTAAAATCCAATTCTAGTGACAAGGAGTAACCCTTTAAATATATCATTCACTAGTTTTTCAGTCTATGAAAACAAAAGAGCACACTAAAACGGCAAGTGTAATTTTGACATTGGTTTGAGAATATTCAAGTGAAATACATAAAACTGCACACCTGTATTATGATGAAATACTTACATAATCAACAGTGAAAAATATGCCCATCTTTCTGATCATTAAAAAGAAATGGACTCAATACTCTGACAGAATGCAAACTTACATGATATATGGGTAATGAGTTGACCATGATATTTCCTCTCTCACCGAAAAATAATATTCATAACAATAAAAAGTAAACAAAAAATCTTTACAAAATTTTCTGATAGTGTCAAGAAGCACTGATGTTATTTCTGCTCTGAAAACTAAAAGTCATAAAATTTAAGTTCATACAAAAGAGATAAATGAATATTTCGAGAAAAATGTCTAAATTTTAGGTATTATACTGCATTAATTTCTTAGGTGCCTTATAATAAATATAGACAATAATAAACAAACTTAAACTAAATACTATAAACAAGCTAAACAATACAAGAAATAAAAAATGCTTGTGATAAACATACCGCTCCTCCTGTGTCATGTGCCTGTGAATGGCAATAGCTGGGAAATTTTGTTCTTGCAACAGTTGGGCCAGGGCCATGCAACGCTGAACACTCTTTACAAAGATGATGACCTGTTAAAATACAACATATCTGGATCAAAAACTTTTATCCTGCGAGTTGCTGACAATTTTGAAATTAAAAATAGAAATGCAAGGTGTGCAAGAGAACAACCATGGACTTATTTATAATGAAAATTCAATATACAAACTTGGGGTCTGAAAATGACTGAAATGCAAGGTGAAAAAATTTTGTAAATCATCATTGTAGCACGGAGTTTTTTAATATATTCATTTAACATTTTCTTTAAAAAATGGAATACTTTATACAAAACAAGCTCATTTGTTATACTGATTAAACGATTTTATCAACTGACATTATACAATAAGATGCGACAACTCAAGCCACCAAATAGTATACTAGGAGTATTGGGAAGGCATTTATTTATGATCAGAAAATCCCAAGAAATCAACTGAATTATGAAATACCAATAATATTAAAATACCCAAATAAAAGTACTTTTTTCAATAATCAATGCACAGATAACTGCTTTATGTCATAATAAATTTTCACCACCTTATGAATATTTTATTGAGAATGATTCACCACCAAGAAATTTTTCTTTCATTCAAAAGTCTGCAATTTTTTTTGTATTTACTAATGGCTAGCATTGGCCATTTCCACAATAGTAATTTCTCTACACAGCAAGTCTTACATACTCTCAGATAGAGTATTTTTTGCCTTTTGAAAGAGTTGACATTTTCTGGCACCCAACAAAGTGATACGAGATTTAAATTAAATTCTCTTAAATCATGCACAAACCTGATTGAACTCCAGAACATCAAGGAGTTCAAAAAGTTTACGATTCTTCTCATTGTCCTTGAGCTTCGCATAGTGTTGCTGAAGGCCATGTAAGGTCAGTTTGGAATCGTCATCCACATACACCTCCATGGGCTGAAAGTTATGCATCACAAGCTACTAACATCCTGAATGACTAATAAACAAACTGCCATCAATAAAATATTTACCTATAAAATAATTACTTTATATAACTGAACTGCAATAACTCAAAGAATTGGGAGTGTATTATTAAATTTAACATTTTCTTCTATAATAAGTAGAATATCTATAGGAGATTTTTTTAGAAATAGATTTTAGCATATTACAATTATTTTCAAAAACACATTTTGAATTAATTTACTATTCCTTAAGAATCATTTCAAAGATGAAGAATATACCATGGTTTTAAGAAAAGAAAAAATATACCAAGTATTTTTGGCATAGCTCTGCAACTTCAAATATTTAAATCTGTAACTTTAAAATAAATTAAGAAAATAACAAAAAACGTAAATTAAAAAAAAAAAGTGGAAAATAGTGACACATCTGCCAAGGCGAAGAGCAGCATGACCAACATTGGTACCCATGTTCCGGAAACAGTCCACAGGCCCAGCTACACATGGCTGCATCTTTAACCCAAGTGGTGAGCAGAGCAGAAAAGGTTGACACCGCCCGGTGTGATGCATCGGGTGGGTCCACCAGCTGCTTCAGGCACACTGGACGGAAGTCTACCATGGGAATGGGAACTCACTGGAAAACCTCCTCCATCTGACCCCCATCAGCAGACTCAATGGTTGGTTGCAGATCATTTGGCATAATATTTGCAAAGCGGCTCTGTGCATGGGAACCTATGTGCTCTCTATAGGCTTAATTTCAAAAAGACAAGCAGAGTTGGAGGAATAATAGACCTATCTGATCTTGTATTCATGAAAGCAAAAGATCTTAAGACAGTTCTTGTTGTACCCAAGTTACAGATGAGAGACACCCCACCCTCTGCGTTCAGCGCAAGGGGCTTGTTGATGCCTCCATCAAATACAGGGGATCCAAGCAAAAGATTTATTGCAGCAGGTATTGATATTTTTTATTTTTAAGTGTATGATGAAGCCATGCTTTTTTTTTTTTAGGGGGGGGGGGATGTGTGTGTGTGTGATATATCTATCTATCTTTATTTTATAAAACAATGTATGAGGGTGGACAATTCACATCTTCCACTGTATAAAAATGTATTGCAGGAAATCCAAGTACTTATTAGCAAGTGAGATCTAATCAATTACAAGATAGCAGACTGCTTGGAGCGTTATTGATAAAGGTGGTAAGTTCACCATAAGGTTATTGCTTGAAGTATGTGAATATAGGATTTGATTGTGAAAGTGGAAAAACAAAAACTGTTTAATAATTAATACTAATTTACTGATCAAAAGTGTTAGAAGTATTGAGTCATGAGTTGTGCTTTAGGGATGAAAACTGGATAGCAAATTAATTATTAGTTTTCATAAATTATAAAATGAATTTTAAAAAGGCAGCAGTTTAACAGATATAGTAGCATTGCTGACTGCAAATTGGTTATTGTTTAGCATTTTCAAGTGATTGTTTTTTCTCTTTGTTTGTAAAAAAGAAATCTTTTCCATTCCTAAATATATTTTAGAAGGCTTTATAAAGGTCTGTCACATTTTAATATGTTTAGTGCAGATAAATAAGGTGAGATTGTGTAGCAATGTTTTATATAAAGATAAAATATTTTTTTTTAAATTACAAAGACACTGGGAGATAGCGCTGTTGAACAAGCATTCAACTCAGGAATCATTACAACCTTGGAGGTCTGGCTCCCTAAAGCAGGTGTGTCGTAAGAAGCCACTAGAGAAAAGTTGCAGCAACAGGACAAATACTAAGGTCACATCTGGCAAGGAACAGGATCAAAGATATGGTCATGTATTGGACAAAGGATGGCTAGCCAACCAACTGGTGCAGCAACAACAGCCGTCCAAATAAGGTCAACCACCATCACATGCACCAGCATAACGGCAGGCTAGTAAAGGATATGGATGGGAACAGAAGTCCCAAGAGAGAAGGTAGTGAAGAGTAGTATTTACGTCTTGCATAAACTTTTTGCAGATTGGTCGGATGTCTTTGCTGAGGGTGGCACTGAACATCATCACTTGTTTCTCATGAGGTGTCATACGAAATATCTCTTGAACATCACGTCGCATATCTAAGAAGAGAAAGAAAAAAAAAACTTCTGAAAATAACAAGGGGGAAAAAGATTAAAATCAACAGGTGGCAATATTTTTGTATCTCTGATAGTGAAATATTTAAACTTGCATATTATTATCTGAAAATATAGTGCATTTCAGTATGTTAGAAATGACACATTTCCATCCCTCATGCCCACATAAATTCTTTCACACACAAAACAGAATGTTTGACTAAATGCTCTTTTAGCTCATAAATGATGAGAATAAGTTTAATTTTAAAAAAAAAGACTGAGAATAATTTAAATATTAAATAGTCTATATATTTATAAAAATTACATTAGGGGGTCAAAGTTAGCATTTATAATGCACATAAATATAATGTAAATGAAAAACCTTTAAAATTCAAACTGTCACAATTTTGGTACTAACACACACAAAACTCCAGAGGAAAACATCACTACTATATGAAATAAAAATTTCAAGCATACCAATCTGCTAATAAAACTCAAACCATAGTCATTCCCTAAATCACATTTTAGAAATAGTTTTAAGATTCAAAGATGTTAAAAAAAAAACTTCATCCCCATCTGCCAATTTAACCCGTTCGCCGGCGGCCATGTTTTGACGCTTAACGATAACTGAATGGGTCAGTGTGCTAAAAAATTTAAAGCGACTGTAATTATCAATGGATTTTAAAAATTTAAATTACTACCTATTATAGACATACTAAGGAATCTTAAAAGTATTTTTTAAATTTTTTTCGAATTCAAAAACAAAGAAATAATACAAAGATTTCTTATCTTTTTGTTGAACTTGGGAACATTTTCACCGTTTTTTTTTTTTTACTAGTCTACTAAATAATTAAAAGCAAGCATAATTCGTACAATTCTAAAATGATTTTCAAAATAAATATTATGGGGGACATTTTAAAAATATTTATTTAATTTTTTAACGTTTGCTTATTATTATTTTAAATTCAAAAATAAATAAATAAATAAAAAGTTTTCTTACCTTTTTCTTGTGTTGACCTTCGTCAATTTGTTAGATGTTTCCTTGAATAAAATCCGAAAGAAAACGATTTTTGTTGATTGCCATTTGAATATATGGTATAAATAATAATTTATCTTGTGTAAATAAATATTATTCTGGGGAAATTGGTTGATTTTGAACAAAACGAAAGAGGCATATGAAAACCACGAGGGTTCGGTTTGAGACTGATCGGTTTTTTTTTTTTTATTATCAAATGGTCACATCCAAAAATTCAGTAGGCCTGTCGAATTTCATCTACAATATGTTAAATTAATTTACACAATAAAGTTCTTTAGGTAGGATCAGGCAATCAACTAAAAATCGTGTTTGAAACGTGCAATGTATAATTCCAAACCGGTTCAAAATGGCGGCTCAGCTTCTTTACAAGCGAGGGGTGACTCGGGATTTTTGAACTTTGTAATGGAAAATACCTTTCTAAAATTAGTTAGCCAATGATAAAATTAGAGCAGATTGGCTGCTGAACACAAACATATCTTTCTCCTTGACCTTGATTGGTATTTTTTTTTAAAGTGGTCATCGATAAAAATAGTATCATAACGACGTCATAACGACGACCACGAGGGTTCGGTTTGAGAGCGATCGGTTTTTATTTTTTATTATCAAATGGTCACATCCAAAAATTCAGTAGGCCTGTCGAATTTCATCTACAATATCTTAAATTTATTTACACAATTAAGTTCGTTAGGTAGGATCAAGCAAACAACTGAAAATGGTCCTTGAAACGAGCCATGTGTAGTACAAACTTAGGTTCAAAATGGCGGCTCAGCTTCGATAAACGTGAGGTGACTGGGGATTTCCGAACTTTGTAATGGAAAAAACCTTTCTAAAAATAGTTAACCAATGATAAAATTAGAGCAGATTGGCTGCTGAACCCAAACATATCGTCTGCTTGACTTGATTGTTATTTTTTTTAAGTGGCTATCGATTTAAAAAAGTGTGCGCATGCGCGAACATAATTCGGTAGCGGGCCGGCGAACAGGTTAAATTGTTATTTAATAAAGCTGCTTTCATTCTGCATTTTATTTCATTGAAATATATGCACTAACACCTAAGGTATGATGCTTTTACTAAATGTAACCCTAAATCTCACTGAAATCCGGAAATTCTTGCCTGCATAGAGCTAAAAAAAAGGAAAAACGTCTGCCCAGTAAAGATTAAAATAAATATGGATGTTGATTTGGTTGCAATGTTTATCTGATTTTTTCTAAGAGTACTAACAAAATAATTAATAATATCCAGATCACAAATGAATCAATATTTAACGATGACTGCTTGGTAGGAAAAAAAAAGAAAGGAAATCTGAGCAAAATAGATATAGTTTAATTTACAATATTTACGCAGCAATACTGCTCCTCCCTAGGTTTAATCCACTGATCAATAAGCAACTGTAAAAAACATGACATAAAAACAACAGATCAATTTAAAAAGAGAAGAAAAAAGTATACCTAAGTCAGCCAACATTTTGTCACACTCATCCAAAATGAAGTGTTTAATGTTTTTGAGAGACAAAGCCTTTGTTTTAGCCAAGGCAAACAGACGACCTGGTGTTCCCACTACAATATGAGGGCAATTCTTTTGCAGAACTTCTTCATCTTTCTTCACAGGCATGCCACCAAAAAAAACAGCAATCTTAACATTATTCATGTACTTGCTAAACCGCTCATACTCTTTACTGATCTGGAAGGCTAGTTCACGGGTATGAGCCATTACAAGCACGGACACCTGTAAATAAAAATAAAACACTATATAAAAAAAAAGGTTAAAAAATTTTTATAGCCAAATTTTGCTAAGGAAATGTTAAGAAAATATTTCTTAAAAAATAAAAGTTACACACACCAAGAGACCTCTAATTCAGAATGTATTCTCAAGGCCTTTAGAATTATAGAAAATGGGAAAACATAAAACACAAGTTGACGTACTTAACAAGTGTACATTTTTCATTAGTCAGTCAGAAAAGCAGTAAGAAGCCAAGGAATTGAAAACTTCATTTGCAAATTTGGGTAATTTAGGTAGTAAGTATTTCTGAAATTTCAGAAACGTTATTCAGATTCACTCATGAATGTGATTAGTCAATGTTCCAGACCACACTAATGTCTAATTTTTCAATTAAAAAAAAGACTCATATTAATTTTAAGAGAAATAAAATTTTACAAAACATCACAAAATCTAAGGGTATAAAATAAAATGATTTTGATAAAATAGAGTTTGTCTCAGCAAGAGCAACAAGTTCAGGAATCATTACGACATCAACCACATTTATGAACCAAACCAATGTTTACTTTTTGGTCACCACTGTCACAATTCAACCAAAAACAGATTGCACATTTAAGTTTTAAAAAATTTTGTCAACTCAAGACTAACCATTAGTGTAATGTTTTTTTTTTTGCAGTGCTAGAATGATTAATGCATGCCAATTTGAAAAAGAAGAGCATTTTAAAATATTCCAATAAATTCACTAAACTTTTACCATTTTGATTTAGTTTGGGGGAAATGAAGATTTTAAAAATTAGACAGGAATTCCATTTGAAAACTAAATTAAAATAAATTAACACATTCTTAATTTCCTAAAATATTTATTAAGGCGATGTGCGGGTCTGTAATATAGTGATTTTGGTAATTTTTGTGTGTTTAGACATTTTTACATATTTGGGCAATAAAAACTATCTTCTTTTCATTTCTAATGGCTATTTAGTTGAAAAATGTCTCTAATATGCTGTAAAAATTATTTAAAATAAGTAACCCACATGCAGAAGTTTTCAATCGACTTCTAAAATGATGATTTTCAACACTTGACAACGCACATTTCTAGCAGACGACATGATTATTGTCGCATACCGTTGTGTTCAGCATTTCCTCGCCTCTCTAATAAAAGATTGTCCTTCGGGATTTCCCGTTTTATTTCGGTAACAAGACGTTCGGCCTGAACACTACACAAGCACAGTGCCTTCCATGTATGGTAGTGTGACATGAAGGCTGCGATACGATTCGCTTGACTAGGTCACGTGGTACTGTCATGGCGACTGTTTACATGTGCAAAAGTGACGCTTAGCGAAGTACATGTGAGTGAAAATGCCTCGTACAAAGCAGTCAACACGTAATTTAGCGCCTAAAAGTAAGCAGAATAGAAAGAAACAGTTGCAGAATCTATGGGGAGCAAGAAAGGAAGCAAAATTAGCCACAGTACAGCAACAAGTGACATCTAAGTGTGCACAAGTCGAACCGAACACTTCGTGTTACAAACCATTTACGACAGACAGTTTACTTGGTACGAAAACAATATCACAGTTCAAGAAAGACGCATACGAAAGTTTGGGTAGTTCTTGCAGTCATGTCAGAGTCAATGACAATGGGAAAGAGAGTGTAGAAATTCAAGATGCAAAGGGGCATTGTTGATTTCAGAGAAGTGGAGAGTCTTGTTGGCATCTCTGTTGCCCTCAGTGTAATGGTATGAATCTCTCTCTCTCGCTACTGACTCCAAACCGATGCACGGTTTTGCTGTTTATGCTGAAGTCAAGTGCACTGTATGCCAAGAAACAATCTATGAAAATTATCTTGCCTCCAAGGATACACAGTCAAAAGTATTTCACAAAAACAGGCAAGCCATTTATGCTTCAATAGTTTGTGGCATGGGTGCTAGTGCTCTGAGAAATTTTTGTGAAAATTTAGATTTGCCTACAATGCACCACAAAACATTTCATCAGCATGCAAACAAAATGTTTAGTAAAGTGGAAGACTTTAGAAATCATGTCTTTGGAGAGACAGTAGCATTTGTTAGGGATATGCATTCTAAGCACAGTGGACTCTTGGTGTTTTTCCAACAAGCAATTGCACGACATCAGCTCTCAAGCCCCCATCAGAGGTTCGTACACACACACCACCAAATGAAAACAAATTAGCTGAGCACCTTCTACCGATTTACAGCCATCTCACAGAGGAACATTTGCTCAGTAGGTGTTGCTCAGGAAAGATATAGAATGCAAATGAAAGTTTACATAGCTTGATTTGGTCCAAAGACAAATTTGCCTCAAGAAAGTGTGTGGAGTTTGCCGTCATAATGGCAGTTTAACTTTGGAGCTGCTGCTGCCCACAGTGCCAGGTTCTTTGGTTTTCAAACAGGACATCATATGGCTAGGCTTTGTGAGTCAAGAATGAGGAAAGGACTTAACAACAGCACAAAGTATGTTAAAGACAAGGCCATAAAATGAAGAGACAAAGCCAGGGCTGCGAGAACCCAAAGACAAGAAGAACTTAATGAACTGGAGGGTGGCCCAGCCTATGTTGCTGAATTGTTTTAAGGTGACACAATTTTCTGTCTGGAAACAGTTTTTATCAATATCTTGTGTTTAATACAGTTGCCTGGTAAAAATGGTGGGTTAAAATTGTGTGTGAACACAAGTAATGAGGTTTTGAAATAAGTTTTTTCACTTTTCTTCGTTTTCCCGCTTTTGCATATTTTTACACTGGGTGTCACGGGCCGTCTATGTTGTTGTGTCTGACTGTCGCTGGCCTCTCTCTCCTTCTCGGTCAAAGGGGGTGGGGTCAGGTCAGTTACCGTGACTTGCCGGGATCACATCGAACGATCAGATGTTGATGATCATTCTCACACTCAGACACCACGAATAGTTTTGTGGGGGTTAGGATTAGCTTTATTCTGAGATGTGGGGTAAAATGTGAAAGCCAGCGTGTATGTATGAATGCGGGATGAATGTATTTTGAGGGACAGACAGAATGAACGAACAAACAACCGTAGCACCGCACTTGCACCACACACAGAGAGAAAAACCCAACTCTTGATGAAGAGTTAAAAAAAAGAAGAAATTTATTCTAACAACTTGGGGCTAATTCTCTCGTACGGTGTTAGTCATTCATTCAAAAAAATACATCCGCTCGGCAACATTCATGGGATAGGGGGAAAAAGAAAGAAAGAAAGAAAGAACAATGGATATGATAAATGAAATAAAATGACAAGCAAAATTTATAATAAATCTGGCAGTGAAAACCGCAATACTATCAAATCATGTAATATTATCAAATCATGTACGGAGCGGTGATGACCGCAAATAGCAACACAAAAAAAGAGTAGCGGTGAAAACCGCAATACTATATCAAATAGTATCAAAATTTCTAATACCAATTTGTGGGTAAAATCCCACCACAAAAGATAAACACAAAATTATCTCCACTTAGATTAAATGTCTGTAAAAGAAAGTTTAGGGTAAATACCCTATATCAATCATCAATGTTTATATAAAGTGTCAATGTTTCAACAAAGTCCTAAATAATTAATAAACTATGCTAACCTACCTAAATGAATGCACCCTGAGAAAAGTTCTTCTACTTACTAATTTCAAGGAAAAGAAAACGCACGTCTGCGTGACGAAAAATAAACGTAGTGGTATTGGCCAACAAACTAGGAAAATCACGATGATACCGCAGATAATGTACGAAGTACATACGACGAGTTGAGGTTGTAGAACCGTCAGGCCTCGTTGACTGGCACTTTCGCGTTGATAAACGCCGAAAGTATAACTCTTAACTCCTCGCTGAAGAATAGCGGGCGAAGTTATATTTATGAGTGGTGGTGAATATCTTTCTCCCGACCCAGTCTTGTCCCGTCAGCACTTGGCGCAAAGTCACTGATGGACAACCACTGTCCAGGTTTCGGTCCCAACGTATAATACTGGCATCCGACGCAGGTTACCATAAAAGAGTTGGGTGCGACAAAACACACCTCCAACACTGTATAATACTTGGAAGATATTCTGGTCTTTCTTCCCCGATTAACGAGAATAGAAAAGACGGTCCGGACTCGGTGTAGGCAAACCATATACGACCTCACACCTCTCTGTAGTCCAGAACATACACACACACACTGATTCAAAATGGCCGGGTGAATCCTTTTATTCTTTCCCTCCCAGAAAAAAAATAACTCATTAGTCATGACCGCTTAGGCTATTGTTCTCGGGTTTTGGTGCATTCATTCTAGGGGTGCATTGACTAAGAAAATAGTTCCTAACTAAATTTATATGTAAGGACTAAAGTTGACTAGCTACAACTTCTATCTATTGTTAAAATAACTAGCCCACCTTAACATAACTAAATGTACAAGTGATTTTAATTATAAAAGTAAAATTACAAAGTAAGTATTCACACTCTCTAACACTCTGACAAAGCATGAACATAGTACCACTCGCTCATTAATACATTGGAAAAATGTACACAAAATAAGCAAAAGCCCTGACAGCAATTGGGAACAAACTTGCTGTCAGCACCATTTAATTAACCTTTCACCCTAACCCGCAGGTGAACTCTTGAGAGCGTGTCCCGAACGGGCCACGTATGGACAAGGGGGAGACAATTTACAGGGACAAAAATAAATTTTCTGATTACCCCCTCCCACCCCCGTGACACTGGGGAATTGAATATTTTAAAATCTATTCAACTGATCTCTCTGAAACTTTACACAAACAACTCACTCAAATACACATACTTACCATTGGATTTTAGTATATATATAATACTTTTGAAAATATGACATTTCAAAGAAATAATTTACAATAAAAATATGTCGCTTTTACCAAAAAATTAATAAATAATTTTCTATCAAAAATATAGACTAAAGGAATGGTAATTCTGTGGACATAGCAATACTGTAGCTATGTGCAAAATATTTAAAAGAAATATTTAATAGGAACTGAGAAAACTTGTTCCTAAAATTTCAATATGGCGGATGTTTACACATGGTTTCCATAGCAACCGCAAAGCCAACCATCAAGTTCACTCTATTTTCACATTCTATTTACCTCTAGTACTTAATACAAAGCAATAAAATCAACTATGAAGTAATATTAAAAAAACTAGATTTTTGACCCTCACATCGCCTTAAAGATAATTGTACTTTTTAAAAAATTTAACAGGGAATTGATATCAATGTGTTATTACATTTAAACTGACATAATAAATTTAGGTCAAAATAATGACTTAAATTTAACATAAAATTTAAGTTGTCTATGAAATACATGCTTATGAGTCGCTTACTACCCACACAGTTTTAATTGAAAATCTCACACACACACAAATGATGGACATAATGAATTAGTAAAGAAAATCATGAAACGAATGGCATGCATGTCAGAACTAAAATGGTTGTGCTTTATAAACTAAATATGTTTTGCAGCGAATGAAAATTATTGCACATATTGAACAGATTATTAGTGTGGTGCTCAGACAATAATTACAACATAAAACCAAAACATGTAAATTTAGTTGATTCTAAAAAGAACTTAAAAAAACCTATCTAATACCAAATTTAAATTTTATTTTTAAAATTGAGCAAATGAAAAACATGCTACAAATTATATTCAGCAAATAAGATCATTGCTATATGTTTCATGTACTCTGATACCATACTTTCAGCATAAAGTCACTGGAGAAGCACAAATTGCATTTTAAAATAAGTTTCTTTATAAAACTGATTAAGAAAATAGGTTTAATTTTAAAAATAGACATGATTTGAAAGAATCTCAAAATGGCACTAGGAGCCTTCAAAGATTCCCCTTCATATGTTATAAACTACATACCTGACCATCAACTGGTTCCAGCTGTTGTAGTGTTGCCAGTACAAAAACAGCAGTCTTACCCATACCAGATTTGGCCTGGCACAGCACATCCATGGACAAAATGGCTTGTGGAATGCATTCATGTTGTACTGAAACAGCCCAATTGCACATACTAAAGACATATCTATACGAATCAAACAAGCATAGCAACTTGAGACAAAAAAAATAAATTGAGCATTCACAGTATTGTTTGTCACTGCAAATGATATATAAGTAGACTGATTGCAAATAAACCAAGCTATCCAAAACACCATAGCTGGCTTCTCTGTACAAGGCAACATTTTTAACTCTTTACCGGGCGGAACGCCCAACGCCACCCATATATCATATAGGGCAAAACGCCCATGTGCATGTTACTGACACTAATGTCACTTCTAATCCTATCGTCCAATTCAAAATAAACTTCTCTTACCTCCTTATCTGATAAATTGAATCCATTAAACTTCTAATTAACGATTCTAAGAAATCCATTTGAAACACCAAACCCGAAAAACAAAGAAAACTTTATGAAAAAATGAATGCTGCCACATGAAAACACTTCAAAATGGCGCGGAAATCGTTGTACAAACATCATGCTTCCTGTAGACATCGGATATAATAAGATGTAAATATGGGAGTTGAAATAGGAAAGACGAGTTGTGTATGTTTCATAGTTTTTGTTGTGTGGTCATTTCAAAAGGGGTCTTCATGAAATCTGTTTTTCTGCAATTTACATTTAAACTTTGAACTGTCACAACTTTTTTTCTATTAAAGTGAGAGCTCCAATATTTTGTATGCAAATTACTTTGAGGTAGATAATATAACCTGCAAATATCAGCTTATTTGGCCAGACTTCAAAATTTGAGTGATCTTACCTACTTGTAAATCTGCTGGATAAATTATCAACTTTATTCAATCCATGTACTTTCCACATACAAGCAAGATATACAAATTTACAATCATAAGAAATAGAAATATTAAACTTGATTTTGAATGTATGAATTAAAGAATGCTTTGGATGTTGAGAAATCATTGAACGAAAAGTAATGAAAATGTGCCTTTTATACATTGATTATTGCTGGCTTACTATTGTGCTACTACCTACTAATTAATATTTTAACATCTTTATGATTAACTTTTTAAGTGAAACATGACAACAACTAATTTTGTTTGGTATAGAGCAAAAAGAGATCAAAACTCAAGATTTTGACATGATATGGAAAACTTTTACTAATTCTGTGTAATTGTGCAATTTTTGTATGCATTTTAAATGCAGAATTTTACTGTTAGTGCATAAAAGGTATTAACTTTTGCATGAATAATTAGCAAAGTAATATTTATCACACTGCAAAATTTCATGATCATGCAAATGGTTCAAATGTTATGGCCAGTTTTGTGTAAAAACATGTATGAAAGTGCTGTCATTTTGATGATTTTTTTCAAAGTCAACCTGTACACGAATCAAATGAAAATAACATTCTGAAAAAAATTGGGCATATTCTTTACATACATTATAACATAAATGAACTTTCAATGATATATTTCAATTAATGAATCAGATATGTTGCGTCAAACTTCAACAATTGTGTTATTTCTAACTATTCTGATGATGGGCTTTTTTAAAATTGTCTGCAGTTAGGCATTTTGTTATTTCATCATATAGAAAGTTAAAACTTTGCATTTGTTATCTGCAAGTAGAAAGGAATAAAGTTTTAAGTTTCATATCTGTATTTTAGATTTAAGTCAGTCTTTAGCAAGTCTAAAAATGGTCAAAATAACAATTTTTTCACTGTGGACAATTTTTAAAACTTAAAAACAGCATATCTCTGGAACAAATTGAGATAGCGTCACAATTTTTATAAATTTTCATGTTTTAAAAAGTTTTAAATGAAAATAACAAAATTGAATGCTTGATTTTTTTTTTGGTGCCATCACCTAGTTTAATAATAAATAGCAACTTTGAGGTCTGACTGAGTTTCTCATTCACATTTAAGACCTTTACGGACAGATTTGGCTGAAGTGTTAATCTACTGACCTTGCTCATTATAGTATCTTACCTTTCAACAAACATTATTCAGGATACTTTATTGTGAATACTAGCTACTAACAAACTGAACTTTTTATAGGTGTATGAATAGAAAAAAAAGAATTAATGATTTACTAAACATATTTCTTGTAATAAATTGGAATGAGATGACAACTAAACCATTTATATCTTCTCTGTTTAGATTCTATGCAAGTCTTTCTTTTCACTGTGAACTCAATACTTGGCACTGAATATATTTATTTTAAACATAAATTCTGCAAGTAGGCCTATATCATGATTTATACAGCTGCACAGAAAAATGTTTACATTCTGTTACTTCCACAAAAGTTGAATATCCATGCTCTGGACAAATTAATGGCTTTCATAAATACACCTTATATTCATTTAGGGCAAACAATATACTTTCCATATATAGACCTACATAGTTTTGCTATTTTAAAGGAGTTAAGCTTTATTAAAATATAGATCTACCTTCAGAAGGATGTTCAAATCCACAATCAATTATTGCACGCAAGAGTTCTGGTTTCAAAAGAAAATCGCGAAACCCTGAACTGTGTATGGATACGTAGGTTCCTTTGACATCCTTTTTCACAGGCCCATCTCCTGCAGCTCCATCAACTGCAGCTTCATTTTCTTCATCCTCATAGTCTAAAATGTTTTCTTCTGCAGTATCATCTGCCATTTCTTTTTTATATTCTGCACCCCAAAATCAAGAACAATAACACTTTAAAAATTAAATAAAGCAGCAGTGTATCCACTAAGCATCCTATTTTTAAATGAATGGTTGTAAGGTTAAAAATAAATCAATATTTTATTTTTTTAAATTGTTACGTTGTGCGCATTTCTTGATTTGACCTTTTTTTTTTTTTGGCAGTATTTACTTAATATTATGAAATTGCTAATGAAAATTCAAAATCTACATTACGAAATATCACTAATCTGAAACAGAACTAGCCAGCTGGTATGTTTTATTACCTTCAGAATTTTATTTAATATTACTAAGTAAAATACATAGCACAAAACTAAGAACTTATCCATTATTATTTAGCATTTCAAAATATTAAAATTTCAATAAAAATCATCCATTAGCATTTATAAAATTGTCAAAACCATGATGAATTCAAACCGATCGTTAGCCTTGAGAATAAAAAAGAGAACAAATGCATAAAGGCTTTGATAAAATTAAAATTCGTCAAAATAAACTATTATAAATGCTGATAACGAATCTATTTACAGATATCGATAAACTTACGAAGACCTGATAATACAGTAAAGAAGATGTAATAGGATTATACTTCCGAACGTTTCCCTTTTTGAACTCTAAAACAAGATGGCGAAAAGGAAGCTGTCTACATACGGGAAATTTCCACGTGACAAAATTTTGTCCTAAATCCTGTAAAATCACATGATCTAAATATGGCGGATGGAGATGGACGAGAAGAGAATGAGTCGCAGGGTGAACAACAGGTAAATAATGCAGAACTTCACACTGAGAATGAACCAGAAGTTAACAATGAGGAGATTGAAAACGGATTTGAAGCAGGTACAGATTTATTTAAATAACAAAGTTTTGAAGATCTAAAATTATCTATATGTAATTGTAGGGCCTATATGTTCATAAGTGTAGAAATAGTGAAAGAATAAGTGTAGCTACAAAGTGAAACACTTGACATAAATAAAGATATGGCCTAGGAAACAAAGGTCGAAGTAAATAAAGCCATTGAAAAAAGTCACAATATATATATATATATATATATCATATTTAAAATCATGTTTGTGTCTGTGTGTGTGTTTTGTGTACACTGAGTGCATATATTTTGTATATCTTTCTAATTAAATAATTTGTGTCAAAGATAAGTTTATTGTTACTTTTAACAAACTGACACTTTAAAAAAACATTATTTAAAAGCAGACGTTTTATTGTTGCACAAATCAGGTACAGCAGTTGATCCACACTTGCAGGATTTCAGAATGACACTTGAATTTATTAAACAAGTGACATCTGGTTTGCATTCCATTCCAGCCATTTACAAGCAGCATTCAAATAGTTCTGACAAAAAAATA
Organism: Sinotaia quadrata; assembly: GCA_028829895.1. Lineage (NCBI taxonomy): Eukaryota > Metazoa > Mollusca > Gastropoda > Architaenioglossa > Viviparidae > Sinotaia > Sinotaia quadrata. Next base: position 105,226,142 of record CM054180.1, read on the forward strand.
ATGGTAATAAATATGAAATCCCCAATTTAAATTAAATACATCTTTATCTTGTGATAATCATCACAACTAAGCTAGCTACATTTCTTATTCAGTATCTTGCATACATTTTGTTACTTAACTCATTTGTCACATCTTTATCTTATAATATAATAATCCTCACATCCTCAGTTCTTATTCAGAATCTTGAATACAGTTTGTTGCCTAACTGTAAAACTCACCTCACTAATATTTTTACTCTTTAGACTAGACATATAAATCATCTAAATAGGAGAAATATAAAATTAGTCTTTTTAACAGATCATAAATTAGTTAGTATTTTTTAAAATATAATATCTGAATGTTAACTTACAAACTAATACTGGAAGTGATTTTCTGCCTGCATGAAAATATTCATAATTTCTTAATAAGAAAACTATGTTTGTGCTGCACTTCTTTTAAGTATTCACCTTTATTGTATTTCACACTGAATTTTAATGATGGTATTTTAATTCTACATAAAAATGATACATAGCACATTGCTGATGGTGCCAAGTAGGCATTGGTAAATGTTGAAAGATGATGGCAATATGACATCACTTCTACTGAAATAGGTTTCAGTTTCATTGGCTGTAGGATGACTGTGGCACCTGGTTCACAGAGACAGGTAAATCCACATCTTCAGGGAGTTGGACCTAATCAGCAGTTTGTCCACACTCAGAAGTGTCAATACCTGTAGCTAGTCACTGTTACTGTAGATGAAGAACAAACAATGCAGCACAGTTTAGTTCAGGTCTTTGTTATTGAAGTTGAAAGGATGCCTATTACTAGTGTTAGTACGAGTCATGCTGTTTAGGTCATGAATACAGTTGTGTGGGTCCAGAAGCTGTGGTCATTGTAACCATTTTTGTGGTCAAATTAGGGAATAAAGCTCTGAGACACCAGACATTTGTCTTGTTTAGTGGAATAATTGAGTTGGGCTTGAAATCATGTTCTGTGCAAAATATCAAACTTTAGTTATCTACCTGACCTTTGTGCAGTGCAAATCCAAGTATGGAACTGCTGTTCCTTGTGCATGCACTCTGGAATACTTTTTTTGCCTATTGACTGATGTGCTTATTTAGAGACTCATCATTATTATTAATTTTGTTCATACAATAACTCTTTTTTCATTTTTTAAATGAAGGGGAGGTCATTTAAACTTATTACAAGAATAGTGATTAAATAGATGGTGGTGATTACAATGAAATTTTAACACTACCACTGGAGCTTTCCTGGATTATTTCATCATCATAAGACGTTCTCTGATAAGGAGTGCTCCAGTGGGACCAGCTCTCCTCATGAGTATTCAGGGAGGGCTGGCAGTGGTGTTGGTGTTGGTGTACTGGTTTGGTGCCTGCTCAGTGCTGGTGACTGTTGTTGAAATTTCTTTTTCCCCCCTGTTTTTCCTGTAGTTCATCAGGTTGGTGTTTGGTGTGTAAAGTTGAAATTCCAGGTTGTTTCAGAGCCACCTTGTGTGTTTAGTTGCTTGTACCATGGGCACTAGAGCAGCAGGTTTGAGACCTATCAGTCCTTGTGCCCGTGGGTTCTGCTACTCTCAATGTGTGGAGTCCACAGTGAGAGTCCTTTCTGCATGTTTTGGTTGTCGAAATTTTCCATACTTTGACTGACTTTAGCAGTGGTTGACCATCTTGCCATGTGTGTTGTCACAGTCGGGTTAAGGCGTGCAAAATGTTGTTGTGTCCACCATTGATAGCCAGGCTGGCGAACACTAGTGTTTATAATTATAGTGATTAAATACATACAGAAACAGTTTTATATTTTTGTATATCATTGCCAAGTTTCAGAATATTGTTATTTTTATTTTAATCCTAAAATATGCTGATCTATGATATTATTTGCTGAGTATTTGAGTAAAAAAACAACCAGTAATGATGCAGTTAATAGTGTATAGGTGATTGTAAATAATGGGAACTCTACAAGCATGTTGATTACTGTACACATATTTATGAATGCATTGATGCAAATATAAATGTGCTGATCCGTGTATAATTGTTGGTATAACTTGATTATGTTGACATATTTATGAGTAAATTGAAATGCTTATATTGATATATATTTGATTATGTTGATGTATTAGTATGTTGACATGTTTTTGTTCATATACACTTGATCATCCTGAAGCATGTATATGTTGATATATTCTTGATTTTGCTGATGTATGTTTATGTTGACATGTTTGTGTTGATATATACTTGACTATTTTGATGTATGTATGGGTTATGCTGACGTTTGTGTTCATATATATTTATGCTGATGGCATATATGTGGATGATGATATGTTTGTGTTAATATTCTTGATTTTTCTGATGCATGTGTATGTTGATATATACTTGATTTTGAGTATGTTGAAGTTGTATTGAAATATACCTGGTTTTATGTTGATGTATGAATATGTTTGCATTGATATATATTTATGTTGATGTATGTATATGTTGATAAAGTTTGTGTTGACATATATACTTGACTCTGTTGATGTATTTATAAGTATGTTGATATGTTTGTGTTAATATACTTGATTATGCTAATGAATGTTTGATTTCATTGATGTATTTATTAGTGGCTTGCATAAGCATTTTGGTTCTTGTTTATATACAAATGTATACTGATATTTTAAAGTAGGTCCAAAAATTATCTTTTTTTTTCACTGAGAAGTGCCATATGCTTATTGTTTACATTCTAGCATGTACATACAATTATCACAAAATATCAGTAATTTTAATATATCTTCCTACAGAATATCTGGCTCTTGACTGTCAGCTTGATCAGTTGGATGCCTGTCTGGACAAACTTGAGGCACGGAATGATGACCTAGTCAGCAAACTGCAGGAATTACTCAAAGACAACATCCAAACTCAGAAGGCACTGCGAGAGCTGCATAACACCACTGAATCACTTGATGAAACTTGTCAGGGCAATAAGGATGGTGTGAAAGATGGTGAAATTAGTGCTAGTGTGAAAGACAGTGAAATTAGTGCTAGCGTTAGTGTGAAAGACAGTGAAATTAGTGCTACTGATGGTGTGAAAGACAGTGAAATTAGAGCTAGTGATAGTGTGAAAGACAGTGAAATTAGTGCTAATGATGTGAAAGATGGTGAAATTAGTGCTACTGATGGTGTGAAAGACAGTAAATTTAGTGATAGTGATTGTGTCAAAGAAACTAGTGCTAGTGATGGTGTGAAAGACAGTGAAATTAATGCTAGTACTGATTGCAAATGATAAAAGTAGAATTTGTGGTAAAGGTCTTAAAAACTAAATTTGTTGTAAATCTTGAATGATGCTAGATTTAGTTTAGCTCCACAATTATCAGTACTGTTATAGCTTGTAATGTTTGACCTATTATTTGGAAATACTGTTTACAACACATGAAAGCATTTTTTCTCCAAGTTTTTACTATAAATATTATATACATTAATCTTTGTTAACTTTCATTTTTAATGACAAATAACTTACATCATATAATGGGTATATTCATTCTGTTTTTATTGGGGGTGGGGGTGGGGTGAAATAAGCATTGGTGTTGACCCAGCAATAAAAAGCACTTCAACATATATCTTCAAGTTTAGAATACCATTTCAAAGTTAAAAGTACAATTTAAAACATGTACAAGTACAGTAATGTTATCATTTAATGGAAAGAATTGATTAGGATGATATTCTGACCAATATAAATTGGATATCTCCTAGTGATCTCATATTTAACTATTAGTTTCTGAATTCTTCCAAATTTGTTTTAACCCATTCATTGCAGTCACTATGTAGGCAATGTACATGAGTGATAACTGCCAAATGGGTATTTTTTTAAAGTTTATTAATGGACAACACTAAACCTATCTCATTAGTTCATTGAGTGAAAAATGAAAATCTTAAGCATACAAATAAAAAATGTAAAGTGTGCAGAAATTTTTAAAGAAGAAACTCAAGAAGCAAAAGACAACTAAATTTATTTTTTAATATTAGATTAAAATTATTTTAAGTGCCTGGCAAAGAATTAATTAAATTGCCATTTATAGTCACACTTAATTTTTAAAAATTGTTCCAAAAGATTTTGCTGGCAGAGATTCTGAGAGATGGTATGTGAACTGGAAGAGTATTGAAAATTTGCTAGTTTGTTTGCTTTAGCTGCTATTTATAGCACAAATATCTCTTCTTCATACCATGCTAAGTGTTAATGTGCTAAATGAAGAAATGGTTGAGTAAAATGGACCAATGTAAACAACAAAATAAATCAGTCTGTGTGTAAATCATTTATGTGCCTGAGAAATAATTTTTAGCTTGAGATCTGAATTCATTTTATATGCTTTGTTGTTAAAAAAAAAGGCATTATAAACTAGTTTCAAAGAGGAAAAACCTTTCAAGAATAGTTGAGGCAGTGTTTGCCATAACTGAAGCTGCTATAGTAACACTTTTAAAAAATAAAAACATGAAATTGGCTTCAAGACAAAAAATACAAATATAACCTCAGGAACAGGTGAGGTAGTGTTCTTTAGGCTGGTGAGCCAACAAAAAAGGCATTTGCTCTGAAATGATGGAATTAAATTAACTTCAAGAAAACAAAATTGAAGAAATCTCAACACGAACAGAGGCAGTACTTTCCATATCTGAAATTGGTTTTGTTCTGAAAGAAAGGCATGACTCAATGACAGAAACTTGCCATTTTGTCATTTTTTAAGATAACTCATTAGCTGTAATTAAATGACTTATTTCAAATCAAACATCAGAGATCTCTCTGCACTTTCAATAGACACCATTAACAATAAATGGTTTATTAACATGAATACAATTCTTTCAATTTTAGAAATGTCAAAGTTAATGAACACATTCTTAGAGTAAGAGACGCAATTTAAAGAAGTTACATCTGAGATGAAAATATGGTAGAAGGGTTTCAAAGAATCCTGAAATAATGGGTGTAAGAGATATACAACTGATATTAACAAGACATTGCAATTAATATCTTTAAAGTAACAAAAGAAACATGATGGCTTACTATATTTATTTTAATTTTTAAACACTAACAAAAAGGCAAGAGTATTGAGAAAGTGAAATCCAATAAATGAAATTCAGAACTTTTGAACCTTGTAGTAAAAAATTTAGTACTTCAAAACACAAAAATATATGACAAATGTTAAAATAAGCAATATATACAGTGTTTCATAAACAATTATTATAATGGTTCATCTATGTCAAAGAATAAAATGAACAATGGGAAGAAAAAAAACTGTACAGACAATTGTTTTTTTATAGAAATATTAGTTTCAGAAAGACTACTGTAGGCCTTCTGGAACCATCAAGGGCAAACTAAAGAACAGTATGCACTTTCAGTAAATATTTTCACACAAAAAAAATATGCTAGTATTGTTATAATCTAACAAACTGCTTCTGTCTGCTCTGTTCCTGCTTTGGTTATGCCCAGCTGTACCAAAACAAAAGAAATCCCCATCTCCATTGCTGTTATGACCTGTCTCCAAGGTCTGCTTTTGTCCAATTTATTTGACTGATCCTAAATATCTAGCTTTAATAATTCCTATTTATCCATCAAAAGAAACAAAAATGAAGAAAGTTCACTATGTGACAAACTCATAAGGTATATGATAACAGAAATATGGCATTTGATATGTGATTATACTAAAGCTACCATGTTCCAAAATGGTGCACAGTTATTGCTGTCGTTTCTTTTTAATAAGTATAATAGATATCTGTAAATCATTATGAAAAATGAATTAAACTCCTGCTAATTGTATTTTGCGCTGTTCACAAATGAATTTCTGGAATAATAAATGGTCATGTGAAATAACATATACTATGCACCTAACTTTATTCAAAATGAAAAGGTTTATTTAAAGTCTGGTCCCTGCACAAGTTTGAAAGTGTTTGATTTAGATATCAATAATTTCAGATTCACTAAAGGCAGGCCAGTACAAGTTATGTCCCTTGTTAGTATGCCATACTTCTAGTCTATTTGGGAAACATCACCTTTGACTTAAAAAGCTATGGTTACATCAGAAGGGCAAAATTACTTTTGTTTAGGGGAAAAAGGACATGTCAATACCCCAACTGGATCATGAAAATGATTGCTTATTTAGCAAAAGATAAAAATCAAGAATATTTGGAACACCAGGCATGAGATTATTCAGGTTAAAAACGGGTACAGTGTAATATAATGAAGTGCAGTGGTTCTTTCTGATGTTTACTCCCAATCAATTGCACATGCAAGACTTTTCATCACTTCATGATGATCTGTTTGATCAATTTCTATTTTATTGTTCATTTGTTTGACAGTTATTTTTTTAAACTTGTTCAATTGTATTTGTCTAAACACAACCACCAGCAATCACTTTGAACAATCTGATTGCTTCTATTGCTTCTCAATTTAAAATTTAGGTTAACTTTTACATGTCTGCTTTATTCAATTGATTTCTTTCAATTATTTGTTCACTTTTATATATAATCATCTATTTGTCTGTGCTCACCTATTTCATAATTTTAATTTGTAATCATTTAATTATTTCTGTATATGCAGAAAAGAGAAAAAATACATTCTTTTGTTAAAAGCTTCAGAATAGCACATTGCACCAATTTTGCATGTTTGCCTACATCTTGTGGTTACAAAGTGGCAATGCAATACTACTAGCCAACAAACAAGTATTTCAATATAACAAAAACACTTCTCTCATATCACCAAATTACTTTCAAAATATGTATTATATTTACTTCATATTCCTTCATGCAAATTTTCACACAACTCACCTAAAGGCCGAAGTATTTAAAATGCCAATGAAAAATTGAGCCACAATTTGTTGCAACGGGTATGAATCTTTTTAGCCAGTTTGCATTCCAACGTTTTTATAAGATAAGAGTAAATATCACTGAGCATTGTATTTTTTTATATATTTGTGTTTATAAATACTGAAAGAATAACAAATAACATACGAATGTAAGTTTCCTTAAGGGTGAAATCATATAATTTTATACAATAATCAGATTTAATTTTGAGTTTTGGGAGAAACACGAGATCCAAGTAGAATTTTGCTACTGGCAGTCTTGTACTAAAAAATCTAAGCAATCAATTAATCTGAGTAACATATTATCTTATTGATACTATTTTGTTTCCTTTTGTAAAATAATTTTTTCAGGAAGAACTCATACATACTTAATCTTATGTAGAAATTTCAACTGTATGTTACTCTGGTTTTGTGAAACACAAAACAGTTATTCTTAAGTTCACATTGATTTACATCCAGGGAGAATGAATTGAATTTGCAATAAATATTAACAGCTATAGATAACATTTTGGCTAATCTTAGCAATTATGATGTTTAAACTCATAGGTTACATTTAGCAAAATGTTCTTTAGCTAAAGTTGCAAAATGGAGGCATACTTGCTGGATCAAAGTGGAATAAGTACTGTTCAAGTGTCTTCTTTAATAGGACAATCTGCAGAAGTAATACATTAATACTGCAGGACTTAATTTCATGCTCAGTCAAATTTATCCACAAGAATGCATTCTAAATTAGTTAGGTATGGCCACAGGTGCTACTTAAGGAACATGAAACCTTTGAGCTTCTGCATTTGATTTCTTAAAAGTATTTTCAATTATTTAATAATTTAAAAATCACTGTATTTCTGTTAGGAAATCAATCTAATATAGTTTTATAAAGCATGGTACGTTCTGCCTGTAGAATCTCCAATGAATCGACAGGCCCCAGCATGGCTTTGGACTTCTCTCTGCATGTTCTGGTACCAAATTCCAATTTTGGTGTTTTGTTTAACCTCATTCCATGCCTGACATCCTTCGATAGAATGTAACACTCCATACACTGACTGCACAAAATAAAATGCACTTATAAATTACATCACTTGTTCAGATGTAACAGTGGAATGATAACTGAGAAAAAGTAAAATAAGCTAAATACTTACTAGATATGCATACCACAGGAGTGTAATTTGTTCCTTCCAACAAGCCAAAAACCAAAGAGGCCCATTTAAGCTCCCAGGGTAGTGTGTCCCTTGTCAAAAGTAATCCCCTTCAGTACCAAAGTGTGAGATATGGGTTAGAACTAGGAAAATACAAATGGGGAAGCTGGAAGGGTCTGTATGCATGCACATCTAGCAAGTATTCAGGAAAAAATAATTTTATTTGGATAAATGCCAATTTGACAACATAAACTAGATGCACATACCTTAGGAAGTAGGTATTTCCCCCAATACAATGAATATTTATATTCATGTATGTGAAGCAGACACAAGGAAAAGATCGTATGAAAAACTAATCATGAAAAAGATGAAGAAGTAGACAGGGTGACTAAAAACTAATCATGAAAAAGATGAAGAAGTAGACTGGTTGACTAAAAACTAATCATGAAAAAGATGAAGAAGTAGACTGGGTGACTAAAAACTAATCATGAAAAAGATGAAGAAGTAGACTGGGTGACTAAAAACTAATCATGAAAAAGATGAAGAAGTAGACTGGGCGACTGCAAATATCCGTAAAAGGTTCAAACCAAAGTCTACATCTCTACAAGCAAATCTACAGATGTTACAGGAGGTTTGTCATTCCACTTCGGCCAAAACATAGTACAAAACCACATTTCTTAAAATGTCCAACTAGACAAAGTTTCTTGTTACAAACATCTACTTTTGATTGCAATGCCTTCACTGCTAATTTATAAATGAGTGAGGTATTATCTAGGGTGTGCGAGCTGCCAGTGTGTTTGCTATCATATAATGCAGTGGTTCCCAACATAGTGCCTATGGGTGCCATGGTGCCTATCAAGGCATGTACATGAGCTCACAAAAGGTGTGAAAAGTAGTGCAAATGTAGTTTGTTCTATCAAACCTCATATCACTCATTTTAGGTTTAGTAAAATCATTCAAAGCAGAACTGATCTTGTGGGAGTCACATATGAAGACAAAGTCACTTGTACATTTTGCAAGTACGAAGAAAATGGTCTGTGACTTTGATTTTAACTCTGCATTCAAAGACCTCAGGAGCAGTTTGAAGAGATATTCAACAGTTCATCACACTGAGTCTGTGATTGCCTTTGAATCCATTTAGTTGTCAACTAGCAGCAACAAAAACAAAATGGCTACTTCAACTGCAAGTCTCATTCAAGTAAGAAGAGAAGTGAAACTCAAGATTTTGAATCTTCAAAATTATATTGTTTTCAAATCGACCACAACAAACAATATGTTTTGGAATCTATAGCATACACAATAAAATCTTAATTTTATTCCATTTATCTATGTGAACTGTTTTTAACAATGAGCATAATAAAGTCAAAATATAGATTTTGATGACTACTTACAAATGGGAATATCATTTTACTATGCCAACTGCTATAAACTGGCTAATGAAATGCAGTGCCAAAAGTCATACTGATTTATTACAATAAAAGCATGTGAATTAATAATACCTTTTCTCTATTCAGTTCTGGTGAGCTCTTATGAATATTATTCATATTCGTATACATATAGAAATCCGGATACAGATAACAATAAAAATTGTGATTATTTTCCTATTTGTATATTTACTTGTTGAAATCTAGATACAAGTAAAAATAGAAAGAATATTTTTAATTAACCATATCTGGCTTCTATGTTAAAATAAGAACAATAAATATATTTTTGGCCACTAGTACAACAATATTATACTTTTAAAAATAAATAAGATAAAATCTGCCTGCTTATATCTATTTTGTAAAAGCTACTTAATTCATCTTCCAGATAGATTAAAAAAGAACAAATCCACAAAGGACTGTTGAAAGAGTAATCCACTTAAATGGTATAGATACAGATAACACATATTACTAAATATGATGATTTTTCTATTATTTAATGTCAAGTACAAAAATAAGCTTTGACAAACTGATGGCGCCTGCCAAACTTACAAAAATTTGAATGTGCTCTTGGCCACAAAAAAGGTTGGGAACCACTGACATAATGAATTCTCCTCCACACCAGACCCCAGCAATACTATTATCAATAAATATAGTGCATTCATATTATCATAATTTGCTATTTTAATGGTAACCTCTTGCCCCTTATCCCTGAACGCACTATAATATATACAACTATGCACTTCTGCTGTGTGCATAGTTCTTTTTTGAATCTGATGCAATCAAAGGTCAGTGTGAATTTTGCATGACCTCATTTGAAAAACCTATCTGTTATAGCTCCAGGCCATTAAGATCTTATATGTAATACTTTTGAAGCAGTTTTCTGAAATTCAATCAGTGCTAAAGTTTCAGATTTACATAATTTTCAAGCAGTCAGCATATTACAAACAAGAACTCTGTAATTCTGTCTCCTCTGAAAAAAGCTAGATTTTGCACAAACTCTGCTTATATTCCATGCCAAGCTCTCTACCAGCACAAGATAACAAAACAAGAAAGGATGAGCTGCATAAACATGGGGTTATATTATTTACCACAATATAAAAAAGTCTGCCTGCTAGCAAAATTTGTGCACAGTGAAGAAAGTAGTTTAAGGGACCCCATTTAAATGCAATGGTATTATTTATTATAATATTAAAGTCTGTATGCAGGCAAAATGTGACATTAACTTTACCAAGTCAGCAAGATTAGGATGATCACCACCCATAAACATCCGTTCACTGCCAATGGCCTTGACCCATTGTCTACAGGCATCATACAAGGACTCGCGAACGTCTTCCTTCAGGTTGTGTCTGTGAGAAACCCATACAACTGTATATAAATATCATTAAAATGACTAACAAGCTGCTTTTTTTGAAAATCTAAAAAATTAAAAGATTTTAATGATGTCAGATGATAACATCTGAGAAAATCCAACACATCACAAAGAAATTAATTTATAATATCTTTATTATCTCTGAGATATAAAAATAATCCAAAGTACTCTCTAATACTTGAAGATAGATCTTAAAAGTACTTGGCAGTGAAGGGGTTAAAGTACTATCAAGCACTAGGAACTTTCTAAGGACTTAGTTGTCTATTATCAAGATAATAGATATTATCTATTCAGTTCCTGGAATTTTTAAGACAATGTGGATCAAATATTTTCAAGCAAATGTCCATACAAATGAAAAGTAGTCTCGGTGTTTCAAACCGAAAGATACTGCCCTGATGATAGTGACTAACTTGAAAACTGTCACGCTTTACACCAGGGAGGCATTTTGACAAGAAAACTAAAATAATTTATTTCTACAGAAAGAATTAAATACTATCCCAGTGCTTGAAACAAAAAGTTACTGTCCTGTTGATAATGATTAGCTTGAAAATGATCACACATGAAAAGAAATACAGTGACATGGTGAATTAAGGGAAATAAAATCTCTACAAAGAGAATTCAGGGAAATAATATCTCTACAAAGAGAATTTAGAGAAACAATATCTCTACACAGAGAATTAAAGGAAACTATCTCTACAAAGAGAATTAAGGGAAATGATATCTCTACAAAGATAATTTAGGGAAATAATATCTCTACATAGATAATTAAGGAGAAACAATATCTCTACAAAGAGGGTTAATGGGGAAACAATATTTCAACAAAGAGGATTAAGGGAAACAATATCTACAGAACAGGGGTGCACAACCGTTTTAGGCCAGAGTGCCAAATTTCCAATTGATAGTGCATGGAGGGCCACCACATCATGGAGGGCTGCTACACAACACAAATAATGAAATAATGTGCTTTACATTCGTAATAATGGTAACATCAAAAAGTCTTCTGGGGGCCACATAGAGCCTTGTCTCGGGCCGCGGTTTGTGCACCCCTGCTCTAGAACAAGGATTAGGGGAAACAATATCTCTACAAATAGGATTAAGGGAAAGAATATCTCTACGAAGAGAAATACGGGGGATAGTATCTCTACAAAGATAATGGGGGGGGGGATATCTCTACATAGAGAATTAAGAGAAACAATATTTCTACATAGATGATCAAGGGAACAATATCTCTACTTAGAGGATCAGGGGCAACAATATCTCTACAAAGAGGATCGAGGGGGGCGGCGGCAATATCTCTACAAAGAGAATTAAGGGAAATAATATTTCTATAAAGAATATTAAAGGAATTAATATCTCTACAAAGAGAATTAAGGAAAACAGTAAATGTCTATTTAAAGGAATACAAAGAAATGAAATCTAATTTTGATCATCAAAAACTTGACATCTGTAATCATGCATGAATCACTCTAATGTTACACTGAAATAAATATTAAAAAAACCCACGTCTTTCTCTTTTAAAAAAAATGTATTGACATACTTTCTCCGAAGCATCTTCCCCAGGAAGTACATAACCACAGCTCCGGTGTATATCACAATCCAGCGCTCGATAGTAGAGAAGTTCTTTTCCCACTCTCCTACGTCAGAAAAATAGTGGAAGGCTTGCAGAGCTTCTGATGGGGTGCGATAAACGTTTGGAGACAGTATGTGAACAAGATGATCATCGGCCCACCTTCGCCACTTACGCTCTTCTCTGATAAAAGGAATTCAAACAAGCATTGTGATTTTCATCTGTATTTATTACTTTTCCTGGCACAAAATTACACACAAAATAACAAATAAAATTGTAGGCTGGTATTTGGTTTTTCTTCATTTTTGTCACACTAACAATAATATGAGAATTAGAAGACATGAGAGGCTAGTTTTGGGATATGGTTTTACATAAGCTAGATCAGGATTTCTCAACCAGGATTCTGCAAAACCCTATGGTTCCATGAGAGGTTGCTAGGGGTTCCCTAAGAAATCACGATTTGAAAAATAAGCATCGTACATATATGACTTTTATGCATGGATTCCCTAAGATCTGAAAATTATTTCAAAGATTCCTCCAGGGTGACAAAAATCCTATGTATTTTATTTATTTCAGTGTCACAGGCTATTTCCTATCAAGTGATTAAAGTTTATATGAATATATACACTATGTGTGCACATTTTCATACATAACTGCAACAATTGAAAAAGTATAATGATTAAAATGTAAGTCATCAAAAACCAAAATATACATTTAATAAAAACACTTTTAGACCAAAACATTATATGTATTTAGCTATTAATTTACTGTTAGCAATTATTTTTTTAATGTTAAGAGAAAGGTTGTAAATCCCATGTACCTAGACTAATTATATAAATGTACAAGTAAATTATTAAACAAACAAATACTAAGTAACATTATGTTTATAATATATATTAAATGTAATATTTGTAAAGCCAAGACCCTGAAAATATAATTACTGGATTAAGTTTTAACACTAAATGAGATGTGTGTATAAAATACTGTTTGTTTGTTTTTTAATGAAAATAAGCTGCAAGAGACTTCACCTTGATTGTCAACAGTTTGCTGAAAGCACAGCACTAATCTTTACTAGCTCAACTCTTCCACCCAAAAAACAAATAAAATTATGCTTTAAGAAAATAGTTGTGATCTCAGTAAAGTTTAACTTTATAGTAGAATATATTCAATGAGAAAATATTCACTCAAATGCACTTATGGGAACAATTCAAAATGAGCACATTTTTTAATCGATTTCAGAAGCTGGAGTTCTCATGTTTTGGTAGTATGAGTATCAGGAGAAAGCTCATGGCTACATCATTACTTTTTATTCATGGTTATAACAAAAGGCATCAAAAGAAATCCTGATCTGAGCACATTTTTTTTTTTATCACAAAATGGCTGTGTGGCCTAATTTTTAGCAAAAACACACCTAACACTTAGTAAGTGAAATTATTTTTCATTCAAACATGATTTAAATCACAATAAATATAATAGTGTGTTAGATAAAGAAATGATCTTTAATTTTATCCAAGTTACAAGTTACATAAACAAATTATTAAAGTCCCTAAAATTGCAGAAGAGAATCACATTTCTGCACTATTCCTGCAAAACAGCAATGTTGGGACTACCTATTAAAAATATTATCAACACAATCAAATTTGTACTGCTAATGATATTTAACAAAATCCAATTCACTTTTGATTCTCACAAATTATCAGTATTTTTTAATATAAAGATAAGTAATTTATTATATTTTAATATTACTCTAATTATAATTAAATCTGTGCACATAAGAATATATTCAATATTTATATTCAATAGCGAAAACTGTAGTCATTAGTTAGTCTTTCATTATATTTTTAAGGGTTATTGCCCAAAAACAAATATGAGCATATTTCTTCTGTTGGTTTATTAAAACATTATAATATCTGTTAAATACTCAACTCCAGACCTAAGCTCAGCATTGACCAATATATCACAAGTGTAAAGTACTAAGAATGTCATTCCTCAAATTTCTTTCCTTATTTCCTAAATATATTTTTCATGCCTTATGTATTTAAAGTAATTTAATTTAACTTTTAAAAGTAATTTAATCACAAAATGCATAAATACAAACCGCTCATTTTCTGGAGTAGATAGATTTATGTCCTTAAAATGCATTATAAAGTACTTGTTTGGGACTTCACTGATTTTCTTTCCATTTTCTTCACTCTCAATAACACCATAGCATTCCTTCAGTTTTTCCAGAGACTGTTTGCGATCCAATTGCCATGAATACAGCATACTGATGATGACTGAAGAATCATTTAATTGCTGGGGTAAAAAAGAAGTAATTTAACAAAACAAGTTTACTACTAAAGTACTCTCCTTTTTGATCAAGAGTGTGATAGTTAAATAGTCTCTAATGAAGAAACATCATTATTATACTATGACTTTATCACTCCTAGTCCTACATAAAATGAGATCTTGCTTAAATGAACTGCTTGAAAGATAGGGGAAAGAAAAATTGTTTAAATTATGATGAAATCTGGATGGATTAACCAAGTGTTTTACAACAAAATCACTTGCAATAACAACTATTTTGCATATTAGAAATTATTGCTTTCATCTGATTATTTGCATAAACTTTTACGAAAGTGCCATCCATAAATTCTTATGCATTAACTTTTTATCCAGATGTGAAGACATGTAAATAAAAATATAATTGCAACATGAATAAATTATAGAAACACTGCTGTCAACATAATTCATTTTCATTTAAATGACAAAAGTTAAGTAAGCACTGACCTACTCAATCACAGTATGTATAAAAAAAAAAAAAAACTCCATTGCATTCAGTATGGATTTAGTCTTAAAGTTGATGACAGAATTTTCAATCACTTTAATCCAAATCCACTCTATATAATATACTGCAGTCATACACACATTTGGTCCCCAAAAAGAAAGGCAATGATCAATTGCCAGTAATAAAGTGCGCTTGGCGCAATTGGCGGGGGATATTTTATGTTTACTGTTAGTGTCAAGTTCAACCATATAGTGCATGATCGCGAGATTGCACTGTGCGTGCGATCTTTTATGAGAATTAACACTGACAACGATTTTTGTGAGTCTGACTGATCGATCGGAGCCCTAATATACAATCATGCTTGTTTTGAGATATATAAAGAAAATTATAAATATAAATATAATACATCAATATAGCGGCACCCAAACATCTAGTGCCAAAACATCTGGCGCCAAGCATCATGTTTCTTTTATGTGTGTGTTTGTATGTTATTTCAATTTACATGCTACACAAAATTTAAAACATTCTAAAAAAAAGTACTGTTCACATGTATATAAACTAAAAATAAATGAGATACATAAAACTGTAATGTAATAACATTTCCTTACCAAAAATCCATTTTCTCCAATGCCATCTACAAGGAGGATAGGTACTTTTCGATAAGTGGACCACTTGATTTGTTTCTTGGTGACTGAGTTAACCTCAACAATGTCATATGAGAAACCATAGTAGTCCAGCACTGCTCGGGTTTTACAACAAAAGGGACAGGTTTGAAATTGAAAGAGTGTCAATTTTAAATCAGAGTTTGGTGAGTCAAGAAATACCTGAAATAAAACAAGAAATTTAAATTTAATTATGTCCTATTAAAAATATGATTTTAAAATTGCCTTATTATTATTAGCAATACTAATTTAAGAACAAAACAGTACTTGTGGATTAATAAATGATTTTAGAAATAATGGAGCAGTGCAAAGTTTCAAAAGCCAACTCAAACATTGCAACTTTTACTTCTAAAAGTTCTAAATTTCTTTATTAGTGGAAAGTAAATAGAGAAAAGTATCATTCATTATTCCCCTGCCTGCCAGTGAATTTTTCTAATATCTTGAGGAAAGATATGACTGCTGTTGTTAGCGTTTTTTAAAGGATCCAACATCTTCAAACAAATAAGAGCCCAAAGTGGTTTTAATTTGACTAATTTCCGTTTCAGAGACTCTGAACATACGTCTCCTCCCTCAAAGTAGATATTAATCAAACTTTCAAGCAATACTCATATTATACTATAGTCATAAAGGATTAAACAAAACCAATTATTTATTTAATCTAAATGTATATTAAGACAAATACTTGCTATTTAATTATCACATCAATTGTAATATTAAAACTTTAATAAAAGAGACCCAAACGTCACATATCAAGGATAACAGTCCTTCCTCAGTGCTGAAAGTCAACATTAAAAATTATAATTTCTATTGTGTAATCACTGGGAAAAAAGCTAAGTACATGTTAATTCATAATTGTCAGCTCCACAACTCTAGCATTGTAATTAAATTTTAGTAAAGTCTTGTCTCTAGAGGGAATGTAATAGCTACTCTAAGACTTCATCCACTCCCCCTTTTCAGTGAGGGGAAATACATCTGTAAAAAAAACAACAGATCTCAAGATATAAGGATAGACAGACTGTTGTCAAGCATCCAGAATTTTGCACCTGACAAAAGAACTTACCACTCTACAGATTCTAAGTCAAAAGTATTCTAATCTGCACTTTTCGTGTCTCACAAAACCAAGTGAAAATTACACTTACAGAACAATTTACTTTTAATTAAAATCCACCTTTATAGGCAAAAAATCAGGTTCACTATTTTAAGTTTTGTAAACATCATGACTTATTGATTTTACTTTTACACATTAAATCATGTACCCTTAACATAATAATGACACTATCCAATTGCTATCATAATTTTATATGAATACATGCAACTAAGAGTAAGACCCAAATGAGGTAAGCACAAAATAGATGTACATGTATTTTATTAATTTCAGTGTCACAGACTATTTCCTATCAAGTGATTAAATTTTATATGAATACATGCACTCTGCATGCACACTTTATCACACATATTCTTACTTACAGAATGAATAGCAGGAAGAAAACAATTTTAAATACAAAATAAAATGAGATTTCTTACAATGGAGCAGACAGATCAACAGATGGAAGGAGGGGGAGAGAGAGAGCATACAGATTCTTATCAATCCAATATAGTAAAACTTAATATACATATTGTTTCACAGATACTTTCTCATTTTAAAAAAAAAAGCAAAAACTTAAAGATTATTGGCTTGTAGTGTACTTGTAGCGATAACTAAATATCTTTTCCAAATGTCTTAAACAATTAAAATTTCAGTCAAACAACAAATGAACAAAGAATTCAGTTAAGAAAACTACATATAAATTAAGAAAGAGAAATAGCATACATTTATACTTATTTAGACTTCAGTACTTTTAGTATGTGCCCACCACATCAGAGTGGCAATCTGGTTATAAATATATAATCCAAATGAATTTAAACAGTCTAATTTATACATGTATCTAATGAGGCTAATTTATGTTACCACAGTAATAATTAATGCTCATTTGAAATATATGTAACATTTTATCTCAATGTGGTCACTTGGGTATAACTATAAGAGGGCAGCAAATTATTAAAAGCTTTAAGTTAACAGCAGCAGTCTGACTCTGAGTCTGACACAAGGATAATATTTTAATAAAATGAGAAAGTAGGCAGCAATTGAGCAATTACCTAAACTAAAGCAAATACTATTTTCAGTTCATGAGCTATTTTAACATGTCAATTTAATGGAGTCAGCGCCTTGATTATAAATTATATTTTCATCATATCATTATAATGCTTTGTAACGTTCATGCCTGTCCAATTTTAATCTAAAATATATGGTGTACCCAATCCTCGCAATAGGCTATAGCTTTGCAAACTTCTTAACTCAGATGTACAAAGAAACATCAATTAATTTCTACAATGGCAAGGCTACTTACACTCCTAGATGGAATAATCTGGGGTTTAACCGTGCTGAGTGCGTAAACAGTCGGCCACCATGTCCTTTTGTCGACGATAGTCGCCAAGGTGAGCCCTGTAAGAGAGACTGTGCCAGCAGTAATCAGTTTCTTTCTGAATCCTGAACATTTCCACGATAACTTCGTGTCGCTTATATTTCGCAAAGGGTTGTAAAAAGATTTTGCCCTAAACAAACGCACACTTCTTGCGAGCAAATTACTTTCTGAATTTCCCAAAGCTACTAATCTAATGGGCGCCGCCATCTTCTTGCATATGTAATGTAACTCACAATTATTATTCACAAAAAAATAGTAAAAGCCTATATAGATATAATTTTACATATTAAATCTTTTCCATGTACAAATTTGAACGATGTTTCCATTTGTTAAATTTTACAACAAAGAGAACTAGATGATATAAGCACAGTGTGACATTGTTTAGCAGTGTCAAAACAGGAAGTTTTTAAATTTCCACATTGGAATATTTTAAAGAAAAAATTAGTAATTAGAGTTAGATTCATATAACCAATGATGCAACAACAAGTATACTGTAATCACGTTGATTAAAAAATAATAATAATTATTATTAGAGATCATTATAACAGGAAGTTTTGTTCAGCCTCGTTTAGGCTGTCTCACGCAACAATTTTGCCACATGAGAAATTTCGGAAAGTGTTTCTGATGACATATTTTGTAATTATTTATTTAAAAACAATCGATTTTACCTCACATTTAATTTCAACATTTACAGTTTAAACGTTTACTTGTTTATTGGTCAACCATGGCTGACAACACGGCGGAAAATGGACCTGCCAGCAAAGAATCGTCTGCTATTGACTGTGCAGGCGGCGATCTACCAAGACAAAAGAGCGCAAAAGAATTGCAGAAAGAAGCAAAGCGACTGGAAAAATTAGAAAAGTTTAAAGCGAAACAAGAAAAAATTCAAGTTCAGCAATCTAAAAAAATTGATGGGACTGAGGTAATTATTGATATTTATTAAATGTAATCATAGATGACTCCATCCGATCCTAGTAATCATAACTATAAGTATAATAAATATGAAAGGAAAGTGATTAACTGCCTGCATTAAAAACAAAATCCACCTCAACTGTCCAGCTAACACATGGCGTTGTCATTGTATATTTCACAATAAATATATTACTATTACAGTTTAGTAGAAAAAATATCTATACACCTTGATGCAAAATCGGATGTATCATTTATTAAATAGAACGTAAGTGCTGGTGTGTGCTAGATATTGCCTAAAACAAAAGAAAATTAAATAGCCGGTTTGGCTGCTAACAACTGTTTGTCTTCATTCACTTTACATATATCATTGTTATTTTATAAAAAGTAATATAAATAATGTTACTCTATGTGATTCAAAGAAAATATTTATGAGATAAACCCTTAACTAGTCTATCATTGAGAACATGATATTGGCAGTACATTTCAACTTACAGTTTCCTGCAACAGTATTTATTTAATTATTAGCCTCATAGTCATACAACATACAGCATAGCATATAGCCTAAACATAACAATTTATAAATGTGTTCACTGGAAACTGTCATGTATGTAACATAATAACATACAAGCATTATAATTCACAATTGTAGAAGTAATACTAATACTATAGACTACTCACATAATACCCTCTACATAAAACACAAGTATAATATATCAGTAGCAAATGCACAAAATCAGTTAACTCACCATTAAGCTAATGGCCATCTTTCATGATTGGACTTTCACTGTTTCAGCCACTCCAAATTCAAAATACAATTCTTTTCAACAGGTAAATTTTTATCTCAACCCATTGGCTGGTCTCATTCTTTAGAAAATCTTATCCATGATAAAACTCATCCACATAAGACTGGTTTAGATCACATCAGTAAGTTCTAGCACATTCTCCACCTGCATTGTTTACTCCAAAAATATCATCATAAGCAGTGCCCAAGGTCAGGTTACATTAACATTGACAACAAAGATATAATTATTTATTTATTAAGTATAGAAATAGGGATAGGCAAATTTACTCACCAACACTTTGTATCATAATATTAAGAATTTTTAAATTATATTACTGTCAGTGGTTAGATTAGTGGCCGTGGAGGGACTTGGTTCTTCACACTTTATTCTGGGGACAGGACCACACCATGTGGATCATTCAATATTGGAATATAAGATGTATATTTTCACTCTCTTGCTACTGTCATTGTCAAACATTTATAATATATACTAATATAGTGTCCAAAAAATATCTTTACAACTTTTATCCAATGTAAAAGTAAACCAGGAGGTGTAGAAATGCTCAGGTTGACCCATTTTACAGAGAAACTCATTAAATTTTTCAGAATATCTAGTTTTGACAAATTTTCTCATTTTTATTTTTCAGATCTTTATTTCTCTCCCTCAGTCACAATGAATCCACAAGAGAAAGTGTTTTGAGTGGCTGATTCAAATAAAATCTAATACATATGTCCAACAAAGGCTTAGAATTCATTTTTACAACTTTATTAAAAGAAACTTTGGGGTTTTCTGTGATAAATTTCCTTGATTGGTAATTCTGTGTTTTAGTAAATATTTCATTTTGCATCAAAGTTGAAAAGATAATTTTCTGACACCCTGTATATTTTTCCTTTTCAAAATATGTTAAAATTGTTTTAACAGCAAGCTATGATAAATTATACTTCCTAAAATGTATTAATTAATTTATTTTTCAATAACTAAAATTTGTTTTTCTTCATTTGTTCATATTTCACTTTCATCTTTTTGTATTATCATTGATTGATTTCAGAAAAAGAAGGATAAAGAAAAAAAGCAGAGAGAAGTTATTACTTATGATGTCCCTACTGCAAAGGGAGAGAAGAAAGGTATGTGAATAATTTATGTTGATTGAATAGTGATTATTAATTGATGTAAATACTATGTTTAAGTCCTTTTTATGATCATTCTTATTGCCTTAGGCTTACATCTTTACATTTCTCCATAGAAATTATTAACTTCAACCAATTATTTTTTAAAAATATTAAAATATTTGTTTATCATGATAGTTTAACTGGAATCTAAACTGCTGAAAATCAACAACTAAAAGCACTGTATCTTTAAAAAAGGTTACAGTTAAACTCCATAAAGATTACTGTATACGTAAACAAACAAAAAATTGTCATTATTCATATTTAAACCATTGTTAATGGAAACATTCATTTAAAAAAATAATTTGACAAGTTTTCATAACGAAGAGATTATAATTTTAATTTATTTTTGAACAGTTTAAAAGGTTATTGCTGATGACAACAACAACAAAAAAGAAGAAATAATTTCTGTTTATGATATTCAGGAATTTTCTTGCATTCATTAAAACATGCAAATGTCTTGTATTTGCTTTGTGTTGTGATTTTTGTAGTGGGAGTATATTTTCATTCACTAGTAGTAGAATGTGGATATATTAGGATTGTGTTTCTCCAACAGGTGTTCTGCTAGAGGTCACTGGGGGTTCCACAAGAGATAGTGATTTAGAAACAAATAACTGTCTTAAATATAGTAATTTTTTTTTTTATGCAGGGGTTCCCTGAGACATGATATTTATTTCAAGGGTTTTTCCCAGGTAAAAAGTTTGAGAAAGGCTGTATTAGAATGTTATTGACCATATATTATTCAGTCATTGTGATATGGAATTGTTTGTTAATAATTTCTTGGAAAGATCTGAAGATTATCTCATACAATCAAGAAGATATTTATTTTATTTATTTATATATAGATGTTTGTATTTACTTATTTAAAAAATTATTATAGAGAATATTAGTATTATTACCTTTTGTAATAAAATTGATTGCCTATCGCCATTGCTATTTGCTGCTATTATTATTCATTTATTACTGTATTCATGGTGCAAGAATTAATGCCCTTTTACTAGAACTTTAATATAATAATTAATATGTAAACTCAACATCTCTAGATACCACTTGTGATATGCCAGAGGCATACAGTCCCCAGTATGTAGAGGCAGCTTGGTATGACTGGTGGGTGCAACAAGGATTCTTCAAGCCAGAGTTTCTGGTAAATTTATAATTTACTTTCCAGTATGTTTTTATTTTTGTTATTGTTTTCATAAAAGTTTTTTATAATTTTTGGAAAAGTTAAAATATTCTTATCAATACTTTGTTTTTCATGATGCAAACTATCATATATAATGTGTGAGTATTGGAGGGGTTTGCTTATGCAGCTGAGCATTCTTGAGAACCATTAAACACTGTAGCATTGAGTTAAACTCTGTATTGTTTTACTTGAAACTTACTGGTACTTCTTTGATATTGCTTGGAACATACCACTGTAGTAGTATCTTTATCTGGAATCCGTTATTTATTAATATTGCTTGAAATCCTCTTTTGAAATTAGTGATACTTGGAACCAAGTTCTCTTTTAGTATTGATCAGAACTGACATTTGTATTAGTGCTGCTTGGAACTCACTTCTTTATTAATATTGCTTGGACCTTCCTCTGCAAAAGTGTTACTCGGAACTCCCATTTTCTTCACTATTGGTTGAGTATTCATTTATATTAAGTGTTGCTTGGAACTTTATTTACTGTTAATATTGTTTGTGTTAGTATTAGTTGGAATCCAATTCACTTCTTGTATTGTTTGGTGCCTACATTCATAATATAGTATTGCCTTCAACTCAGTTCTCACTCATATTTATTGGAACCCATATCTGTATTTGTTAATGTCTGTATCTATCTATATTACTTATTAGTGTTATTTGCAACCAGATTCTCTGTTAGTATTGTTGCATCCCACTTTTGTGTTAGTGTTGCTTGAAATCCAGTTTTAAAAATTCATGTTGCTTAGAATCCCCATCCCAACACTTTATCAAGGCTGCTTTGAATCCTGCAACACCCAATCCCATCACTTTATCAAGGCTGCTTTGAATCCTATAACTCCCATCCCAAAACTTTATCAAGGTTGCTTTGAACTCTGCTACAATTCTGATTTCAATGTTTTAAAGGTGCTGTGAATCTGTAGAGCTCTCCTCCCCAACATTTTATCATTTGCCTCTTTCTTTTGCTTTTAGGTGCTAAAGGATTCATTTTATTTTTAATAAGCTGAAAATAGATATAACGATTCATTCAGCTGTGTATATTTTTAATATGATGGAAATACTTATAACGTTTCATTAAAAATGTATATATTTTTAATAAGTTGAAAATGTGATGCGGTCTGGAAAACCTAGCTGCAGTCGCTAAAATTAATTCTGCGCTACAGCCATTTGTAGTCATTTACTCCCCTTTGATAGTCCAGGGAGGTATGTACTTTTTAAAAATGTATAGTGAAAAAACTATCTGACATAAATTAAAATGTTTTTTTTAAAATAAACATGAGATTCTGAACTTTAATAAATTATAAAAACCCAATTTTTTTCACTTTAGCGCTACAGCTATTTGTTGTTTACTCCCCTTTGATAGTCCAGGGAGGTATGTACTTTGAAAAATGCATAGTGAAAAAACTATCTGGCATAAATTAAAATTTTTAAAAACAAAAACAAAAACAAAACAAAACATGAAATTCTGAACTTTAATAAATTATAAAAAACTCACTTTTGAATTTTTTTCACTTTAGCTGGGTTTTCCCAGACAGCATCACATAGTTATATAATGATTCATTCAAGATGTATATATTTTTAATAAGCTGAAAATAGTTATAATGATTCATTCAGGATTTATAGAATATTATAATAATTTCATAATCACCTTGACATCATTCTTTGACACATAACTGGTTTAATGGTGAGCTTTTGTGGCTAAGAGATAAAGGGCAATAGCCTAGCATGCAGAAGGCCATGTGTTGAACTTTGGTCATCAGAATTTTTCTTCAAAATTGATCTTCACCACCCCTTATCTCCACAAAAGTTGAGATTTAGTGATTGTAAGTGCTTAGAACTTTGGAAAGTTAATGTAAATATATGTCCATTATTATTGCTTTTTTCTTTCAAGTGCGTTGTTTAAATCTTCAGGGAAAGGATCCAATTAAGGCAGAGTATGATGAGAAATTTGTTATTGTCATTCCACCCCCAAATGTGACTGGTACTCTCCATCTGGGACATGCTTTAACCAACTCTGTTCAAGACTGCCTTGTACGATGGTGAGTGTAGCCTTTAGCCATTTATTACTTCATCTGAATTAGTATGTGTGGTAACATTCACTCGGCTCCAGAAAGGCATACTGTATTAAGTTTCCAACTGAAATATGGCACAGTTGTTTCCTTCTTGGATTAGAACTAAGAAATTGTTATATTGAATCAAGAGAATTTTATTTAGTAATCATCCACTTGGTAAATGGGTATTACAGATAAATATATTTGGGAAGTTATGTGTTGAAGTAGTTGATTGCTGTAAAATGTACAATGTTATATAAACTAATTTGCTAGTTGTTAGAACCAATTATTTAATTTTTACCATTTGCCAAAGCCCAAATATTTCTCCATGGTCTATACAGTCTTTTAAATAGTACAGTGAATATGTTAAAGGGTCATTTAAATTTTACAGTGAACATGTGAGTTCATTGTTATAAGGTCAGTTTATCATTTAAATAGTACAGTAAACGTGAGTTCCTTTTAAAGGGTCGATTTATCACTTAAATAGTAGAGCAGACATGAGTTCATTGCTAAAAAGTTGGTTTATCATTTAATAGTACATCTAACATGTGAGTACATTGTTAAAGGATTAATTGACCATTTAAATGATGAAGCTAAAGGAAACTGTAGACTGGTATTAATTTTATATTAATTTTACAGGCACCGAATGAAAGGTCGCATAGTTCTGTGGAACCCTGGATGTGATCATGCTGGGATTGCTACTCAGGTCGTTGTTGAAAAGAAATTGTGGAGGGAGCAGAAGCTGTCTCGGCATGACCTGGGTCGAGAAAAGTTTGTGGAGGAGATCTGGAAGTGGAAGGAAGAGTGAGAATGTTTGCTTACTATTTTAGAGTTTTAGCATGTAAAATTTAATATTAAAATAGAGTTGTGTAGTTAGTATTCTTTTCCTAGCTGTCTAGACTCGCAGGGTGAATTTGAACCAAAGAAAGTAGTTGTCATATTTTGTCTCAGATACAGTGCTTTTTTCTATTTAAATCTTTCCAACTCCCTCATAAAAGTGTCGCTTGCTGTTCATAATAAAAATTACAGTAAGAAAAAATATCATTTAAAGAATAATAAAGCAAATCATCATAAAAGTGTCGCTTGCTGTTCATAATTAAAAATTACAGTAAGGAAAAATATCCTTTAAATAATAAGAAAGCAACTCCATCATAAAAGTGCTTTTATTGCTTATAATTAAAGAAAGCAGTAAGAAAAAGCATCCTTTAAAAAATAACAAAACAGCAAAAATAAAATTAAAGTTTAGAGTTCCTAGTCTCGAAAACAAAAAATAAGCATTCTGGAAATCTCACTTCCAATCAATTGCCTTACCACCCATATATATTTGCACACACAAACACAGGCATGCAATTAAACATAAATGCATCTACACACACATGCACGTAAATACATATACACACACAAACACATGCAAGTAAACAGACACACCTACATACACACACTTCGGAGATGTTTCATTAGTCCTACATATTAAGGTCTCTACGCTACTTAAAGTACTTTAATATAAGAGTGCAGCTAGGTCACGCTGACCCAGGGAGTGTTGGTGTGAGTAAAAATTATCCAATTGTCATAACTGGCAGGGTGTTAGTGGTTCAAATCTTGATTACCTACATGTGCTTTGATGCTGCAGTCAGTCACTTCCCCTTTATAAAAAAAAAATCTGGAAATTGTTTAGATCAGAGATTTTTTTTCTCTGTGATTTGGACTAAGTAGAATTTGCTGCTAGTCTTGTCATTTGTTGATTTGATAAGAGGGAACATGATAGATTAAAGAAACATACATTAAGTTGATATTTTTATTTTTTAAGACTGAAAATTTATAAATTGTGTTTATATATAAAACAATGAAGAAAGTAAAGAGTTCTGACCCAAAGAAAACAGAAGAAATTTTTATCCAGTAGAGTTATATTGTGCAATTGTGTGGATTTGAAGAGGTTGCTTGATATAACTTTTTCTGTTTTTATATATTAACCAATATATTTAAAAGTGAATAAAGAATACAAGTACGTTGAAAAGATTTCTAGTGAACTGTGCCAGTAACTGAATTCTTTTCTTGAATTCGCTACACTGTAAATTTATCATTATTTTACAATCTGAAACAACTTTATAATTTTATTTTACAGAAAGGGTGACCGAATATACCACCAGTTAAAAAAGCTTGGTGGATCATATGATTGGGATCGTGCATGTTTCACCATGGACCCCGTAGGTTTATCATATTTTTTAAACTTGAGCTTCAGTAGTTTCAGAAAGTGAAAACGGAATAAAAATACACATCTTTTATTATTGTACTTGTTGCTTTTATGTGTTTAGTTGATTGTTGGTTCCATGCATTGGGGTTTGGTTTCATTTCAAGGTGGGTACTTTTTGATAAAGCTGAAGATGTTTAAAACTTAGAGTTTTGATATAAACTTAACAAATTGCTTTCTGTGTGTAAAATATTTATACAGAGTTATTGTATTCATGTTGAAACTATCATCTAAAAATATGCAGTTTTATTTATTTCTTTTAAAATTATTTTTTTAATATTTATTTTGTTCTGTTGCAGAAACTAAGTCATGCTGTGACAGAAGCCTTTGTTCGACTTCATGAGCAAAACCTGATCTACCGCAGTGTGCGTCTTGTTAATTGGTCCTGCACATTAAATTCTGCCATCTCAGATATTGAGGTAAGTACATTACCTTATTTATTAAACACTTGCCTGCTTACTGTCTTAGATTTTGACATGTTGTACATTTTTGTCATTGATATAAGTTGATATAAGTAATAGGTATAAGTATATTGTTCTAGATATTGTTATTCTAAATTCTCTGATGATAAGTTATCTAGCTACCATATTAATATCGTATATTATAATATTTGTATTACCTAATTTAATTCTAAATAATATTTTATGAATTATAATTTAATGTACTTATGATTGCCATAATATTTTATCCTTTTTATGTCATGTCTGATATATATGTGCTGTATATTATTTATCTGGCATTTTTATGAACTGGTAGATTGATTCTCAGAAATGATCATTTTTGCCTGTTGTTCATGATGACAGGTAGACAAAAAGGAGATTGAGGGGCGAACTTTACTCAGTGTCCCCGGCTACAAGGAAAAAGTGGAGTTTGGAGTCCTTGTCTCATTTGCCTATCCTGTCTGTGATTCTGGTGAGTGTTTAACCACAGAGTTGTAATCCTGTGAAGACTGTCACTTTTCATCTCATATCATTGTTTCCATATGGACTAAGATTTTATGGCATTATTACCCTGTTGGGTTATGATTTTATGACAATATTACATTATTATCAAAATCCGGGCAGTATACCACCATACAGTGAACCCCATACAAACTCACAATTATAATAATTTTGTTACATATATAGATTTTAAATAGATATTTTTTGTTGGCATTAAACTCTCTGTCTTTGCACTTTAATAGGTGAAAGAGTGGTGTTGCAGTAAATTTCAGCTGTAAATCGTAAATTAATTCTAAAGTTGCATCTTCCTACCAGATGAGGAAGTGATTGTTGCAACAACACGTGTGGAGACCATGCTAGGAGACACAGCTGTTGCCGTCCATCCAGATGATGAACGTTACAAACACCTGCATGGAAAATTTGTTCAGCACCCTTTCTTTGAACGCAAACTACCCATTGTCATTGACAGCTTCGTTGATATGACCTTTGGCACAGGTAACAGTGTACTGTTCTCAGATGGAGAGTATTTCTAATTTTAACTGTGAGATATACATACATAATACAGCTGATTTTAAACTGTAGCAATTTTTTGTACTAAATTAATAAAATTTATTAATATTAATATGTGTCTGTTCATTTAATCTGAAAATTTTGGATCTTGTATTTAAAATATTTTGAATAAAAATAAATAATAGTGCAAACAATTTTGGTTAAGACCTAAATGTATGCAGATATATACAGGTGTAACTACTAAAAGTGTTACACTGCGTGGTTTTTATTACACACAGGTGCTGTTAAAATTACACCAGCTCATGATCCAAATGACTACGATGTTGGCATGCGTCTCAATCTTCCATTTATTACGATCATTGACAACAATGGCAACATCACATCAGATTGTGGTCAATTTGCAGTAGGTTGTCAGTTTCTTTGTGAATTTTTGCCACATGTTGATTTGTGTTTTACTCTTCATTAATATGTTTTAAAGAAAAAATTTCATGCAAATCACTAATACCAGGGTGGGGCGGATTTTATAATTTATTGCTGTTTGGTTCGAGTAAATAGATATTAAAATCTGTTGGCTTTGATTGGTAGTTTTTATGTTGGACCACAATAATTTTTTCTTAGCAATTACTTGCATGTTGAAATTTATATACTAACTGTTTTGAAATTTAATAGAGGATATGAGAACCTGCTGTTTTGTTCACAGAATATGAAACGTTTTGATGCACGAAAAGCAGTCTTGAAGGCTTTACAGGACAAGGGACTCTACCGCGACACCAAAGAAAATCCTATGGTGGTTCCCATGTGCAGGTAACAAATTACTAGTATGAATTCTATGTGGGTTTTATATGAGTGAGTTCTATAGGAGTTCTGTATTAATTTTTGTATGACTCTACCTATATTGCACTTCTTTCAAAGCACAAAGTACTTTCATCTCTTTTTATTTGTTGGTTTATAACATATGCTATTGCTGCATTGTGAGGTGATCAGATATGTTATGCAATTTTTCTTGTAGTCACTGGGCTGAATGCTGGAAATAATTATTTTAAAGCAATAGTAAAATAAACTGGTTTTATTCTAGAATGCTTTCAAGTATCTACCACCAGGTGGCTCTTTTGTCTGCTTCCCTGTTTCAAGAATGAGCAGGATTGTTGGTCTAAGCAACTGAGCATGATAAGAAATATACTTGGCATCATTATTGGAATATAATTAAATATGGTTTTAGTACATACTTAGCTTCTAATATCTTCCTTTCATAGTTTTGATGCAAGTCAACTACTAGTGTTTTCAATGATTAACTACATTTTTACATCCTGAAAATTAAACTCTTCGCTGTTTGTGCAGCCGATCCAAAGATGTCATAGAGCCATTGTTGAAGCCACAGTGGTATGTTAACTGCAAGCAAATGGCTGCCGATGCTGTCAGGGTAATTCAATTTCTTTACTGCCTTTGACTGCATAAACTATAATTAAAACTTGATAATGCAGGTGCCAAGATAATGTGTCATTCAGTGGGAATATAATCTTAGATCATGTCATTAATTTGTTAACCCTGCTTGTCTTGCTAAATGATGTTAAATTGCTCATTCTTATGTTGCCTTAGATTTCTGTTTGTCCTTTGAAGCTGTGATTATCAGTCTTGTTAAGTATAAATTTTTATAGAGTCAGATTTCACTTTTGTCTTCAATAGGTAGTGAAAGAAGGAGATATGAAGATCATCCCAGAGATGCATAAAAAGACATGGTACCAGTGGCTTGAGAACAGCAGGTATGAAACTCAATGATGTCAAACAGTTCTTACAATTTTGCTGGTCACGGATATTCACGATCATATTAAGCTATTGTGTATGATGTCTAGGTTTAAAAAAATATATATTATTATTGCAAAACAAAGGTATGATCATGGCATAAACAATTTACACTATATCAGGTGAAGAGAGAATACCTGTCTATATAACAGATAATACAATAATAAAAGTAGAAAGAGAAGGAAAAATGTACTAAAGAAGAAGAACAATAATGTATACTTTCTTTTTTAAAACTGTCTGTACAGAGTAAACTTTAATGTATACATTATTTAAATTATTCTGCAATTTTCCTGTATATTGTATACATTATTTAAATTATTCCAGAATTTTCCAATATGTTTTATACCTTATTTAAATTATTCCAGATTTTTCCAGTATGTTGTATACATTATTTAAATTATTCTGGAGTTTTCCAGTGTGTTGTAAATATTATTTAAATTATTCCAGAATTTTCCACACTGTCTTATACTTTATTTAAATAATTCCAGAATTTTCCAATATGTTGTATACATTATTTAAATTATTCCAGAATTTTCAATTATGTTGCCCATATTGTTATATAAATAAAGTTCAGTGAAATATATAGATTGGGGTTTTTATATATATATATTGTGCAATATTCATAAAACTTTTATTTGGGGATTTTACTCTTTCTTTTGTGTAACTAATGATGTTTGGCATGAAGAGAGAAATTTTAATGTTTAATTCTTTTTATAGGCATGATTTAATCCAAATATTATTGCTTTTAGCTTGAAATTAGAAGTAATATCAAATATTATTGCTTTTAGCTTGAAATTAGCAGTAATATCAAATATATTGCTTTTATCTTGAAATTAGCAGTAATATCAAAGCCATTTAAAAAAATTAATCAATCCATAACCTTGAGACCATTTTGCATTTAATTACTTCTAAACTTAAAGTTAGTAAATTTCAGGACA
Source organism: Sinotaia quadrata (assembly GCA_028829895.1). Taxonomy (NCBI): domain Eukaryota; kingdom Metazoa; phylum Mollusca; class Gastropoda; order Architaenioglossa; family Viviparidae; genus Sinotaia; species Sinotaia quadrata. Next base: position 105,256,876 of record CM054180.1, read on the forward strand.
TTGTTCTTTGCCATGATTTAATTTTGCATATTTAAAATTCACTCATTGTCTAGAGCAAAGGAGAATATTGTTGGCATGGATAATGCAAAGGACAGTAACAAAATGTATTGTAATACATATATTCAGATTTACAGTATCATTTAAAATATACAAAATATATGGGCCTCATAGAAAAAAAAATTGTTCTTCATAAATGAATTTCACTTGTGTTGATTGACTTAATTAGTCAAAACCTTCTCATTGATTAAATTGAAGATAAAAACCATTTGCAAACATACCAATCAGCCTTTCAAGTTTGAATGTCAGTAATTAATTTTATTTGCTGATTGAAACATGTGCTTTTTTATTTAGACTCTTCTTGTTATTAGGTTGATTAAGTGTGATTTAGCCTTCCTTCTCAACAGGTGTTGATTCTGAACACATTTACTGTACAATTAATATATCAGTCATCATAGGATGAAACATACACTTCCTGACATTAAGGAATATTCTTTATTTTTACCGTAAGATTCTTTGACTTTTGTATAATTGCGTACACGTGTAAAAGCGTAGGACAATGTTTGTAGAGCAATTAACACTATTACACTTTTTCTCTTTGTCTGTCAATTACACATTTTATTAATGATTTGTACTGTGTGACTGCAGGGATTGGTGTATTTCTCGACAGCTTTGGTGGGGACATCGCATACCAGCCTATTTCGTCACTGTTAATGATCCTAACATTTCACCTGGACAGGTAAAACACTGTGCACTCATGACTGTTAAAAGATTGCTATTGCATGACATCTTAACCTTGTTTTCCAGAGCATTTTTTTTTAATTTAATGACATAATTTAATTAAATCAATAAAATGGACTTTAAAAATCAGTAATAAAATCATAATTTTTAATTAAATAAATACAGAAATATAATTTTTTAAAAAGGTATGCCATAGATTATCATGATTGATAGATATTCAAAATTCACAGAGAATTACATTACACTCGCGATGTAAAAGCAGCTTGTGTGATGTGTTCATGTATAATAAAATATCAACCACCATTAAAAAGCAAAAGATTGTAACATGGAGCCATGTTAATCCTAACTAATTTTGACTGGTTTGTTTAGATTAGTGTAAATTTTAGATTAAACAAGTTTTGCAAAGATGCATAGTGGGGAAATCAGAGATTCCAATTTGCTCGAAAGTGAAAAATACTACAGCAAGGGACTGTCATTGTTCATTACAGTTTCTACCATCTGAACCATCTGAGAGTTCAAATGAAGCACAAACTTGCTCTTTGATAGTTAAAATGTTAAGGCATTGACTTGCTGTCTGAGGGCAAAAGTGAAGCATTGACTTGGTGTGTGAGAACTAACATGTTGAGGCATGACTTAAAAGCTTTTATTTGGAATGCATTTACCTTCGAGAAAATATTTTTCTCTAGTGCTATTATTGTATTCCTCTGTTGAAAAACAAACAAACATAAGAGCAACAAAGGCATACACTATTTTGTATGAATTTTTGTTGGTTAGTGTTTTGTATCAATTTTCTGGACTTTTGGTTAAATTTGAAAATACTGAAGTTGGCAGTTATTAATCCTTTTGAAAAACCATCAGCCATGCTTAGCTTTTAGTTCAGATGAATTCTCCTCAAGACAGAACACATTTTTATAAAAGTAAAACAGTAAAACACTAATTATTTTTTTATTTTAATTTTATAAATTATTGTGACAAATATATAATTTTCCTTTTTTAGGACACTGACAATGAGTTCTGGGTCTCAGGCCGAACGGAAGAAGAAGCTCGGAAGAAAGCAGCAGAAAAGTTCAAGGTGACAGAAGACAAAATTTCTCTCAGACAGGGTAAGAAAATAATTGACACTTTGACACTGTGTAACAGCTTTTAAAATTTTGTTGTTTGCAAACCATAGTTCTTTTTTTTTTTGTTGTTGTTTTTGTTTTGTTCTTTTCACTCTTCAGACTGAAGGAAAGATCAATAAAATGATTGTTATCGATATCAGATATTGTATTAGGATTTTAATATCCTGCATAGTTTCAATTATTATTGTTTCTTTTAAGGACATACTGGGGTGCTTTAGCTACTCTGCCCTTTGTAGGAATGAAAACCAGTTTGTTTTTGTGATATGTTTTATTTTTAATTTAAAACAAAATATGTTGAAACAAAATGTTTCCTGCTATCGGGGTGAGAGGGGAAAGCAGCAATAATAGTATATCATAGTTTGTATTCACTATAAGAAAGCTAAGATTGACATATTTTTAATATTATTCATACTTGGTGTGGTTTATTTTTAAAAAAGTACAGTATTTCAAATAAAGATTTCAATTTCTAAACTTGATGTATAGTAGTGCTTTAAATAAATTGTGAAAATTGTTAACATGACATTTTTAATGCTTAAAATACATGTGATTATTGTAAATTTGATGTATATTAATGCTTCATATAAAATGTAAACTTTGTCATCATGACTTATTAAAAAGTATAGAATTTTAAATAAATATATGTATTAATACTTCAGAACAGCATGGAATTAATGAAGTATATTAATATGTCAAATAAAATGTGGAGTTTGTAAACATTATGTCTATTAATGCTTCAGATAAAGTGTAAAATTTATAAACATGATGTACATAAATATTTCAGACGAGGACGTGTTGGACACTTGGTTTTCTTCAGCGCTGTTTCCGTTTTCCATCTTTGGCTGGCCAGACCAGGTAACAATGTTAAATTTTGTGCATGTATATGTGCAAGATTTTGTTGTTTTCTTTTTACTCTAATACTGTAAATATTCTTTTGAAAATAATCCAGCAGTAATCACTGGATATTTGACCTAGCTCTCTGGGTACCCTTGAAATAATTTTCAGACCTTTGGGAAAATGTTGCATATATATATATTTATTTATATCAACAATGCTTATTTTTTTTCCAGTCATGATCTCATGAAACCCCTAGCAACCTCTTGGGGAATCCAAGGGTTCTGCAGAACCCTGGTTGAGAAACCCTGCTTTACAGCCTTTCTCAGCTGACTGTTGTAATTCACTGTCTTTCTTAACTCAATATAATCATGGGAAGGATGTTTTAGTTCCACGTTCTGCCATCAACATTGTCATCAGTCCATGGATATTCACTTCTATTATGGATTTGACAAATGTTTAGACTGTTGACAAGAGAAGCCATTGACAACTATCTAGACAGTCTTATCATGCAAACAAAACTGCACAATCGTTGTAAGATTTTACAGACTTGAAAAGGTCTCTACAAAATGTAGAAGTTCAGATTAAAAAAATAAAAAAAATAAAGATCTAAAACAAAACTTATATGACTCTGTCTCCAGTTTTTGTTCATCATGGCATTTCCTACAGAAAAACAAAATTGTGGGCAGACAGTTCTTTTGTTGTTTATATGTACATGGAAAGTATTTTTGTGCCCCATTTAGAATTTTGGTTTGTCCGTCTAGGAACTGTAAGAAGCACTTTTTAATGTCTTGTGAATTCAGAAAAGCTTACTATATTTACAAATTTGTATTTATTTTTCTCAAGAGTACACACCCTAGTTTTAGAAGTTTGATTTCTTGAGTATTTTTTAAAAACTTTTTGAATTCATAATATTAACCAATTATATATTAGAAAAACTCCCCCTATTACACCTTGAAAGATGGTTGGGCAAACACAGTAAAAATAAAATATTTAGTTTGTATATTCATTGACTTTTTAGTATTTGATTCTGGCATTTTGATTGATTTTAAGCCTGTATTGTATATATATATTTATTTTGAGGTTTGTTATATTAGTTTATAATTGTTTTGTTTTATATGGACTTCTGTCATTTTTTAAAACATAATTTGATATATGAGTGTGCTTGTCATTATTATGGATGATTATATGCATTACCTAGACACCTGATCTTGAAGCCTTTTACCCGGGTCACCTGTTAGAAACAGGTCATGACATCCTCTTCTTCTGGGTTGCTCGTATGGTCATGTTTGGCCTTACTCTTCTTGGAAAACTGCCTTTCACTGAGGTACAATGCCAGTTTTAACCTTACGTTTTAAGGTTATATTTATTTTGCATTATTACTTTCTTACATTATTACAGCCTATGCTGTCTCTGTTGAAAAAGAAGTAATCATATTGTTGTGACCAAGCAGAATTAATATTTTATCTTAAAGGAAAGATGGAGCGCTTACTGCCCACTTTATAAATATTTCATGTTCCTACTTGGAATTGTTATAGCAAAAAACAGACGACCTTTCAAAAATGTACTTTTAAAATTGTGATTTATTTTTTGTCTCCCTTGTAAATTGAGACAAAAAAGTTCTTTTAAAATTCAGGTCTACTTGCATGCAATGGTACGCGATGCTCATGGCCGCAAAATGAGCAAGTCCCTTGGCAACATCATTGACCCTATAGATGTCATCAATGGTACGACTTTGGAGGTGTGTATAAAAGAACTGTGTTTTTTAGTGGTTTGATTTTTCGTTGCATTAAATGTTTTTATTGTTGTAAAACTGAAGATTAGATATTTGTCAGTTTTATAAAAAAAATTTTGTTGTGTTACTTCTGTGACATTCAAAACTTGTTTCTGGTAAATTTATGTTATAAATATTTATAATTTATTTCTTGTTATAAATATTTATATTGTGTTCTTAATCCATTGCTTTTGTGTAAATTATTTTTGGTCTTAATTAAAGAAGCTTTACATCTAAGTGCATTTTGAATCAATAGTTTATTTAATGTCAACTGTTTTTTATTGATTTGTTTCTAAAACCTTTAAATTTAGTTATAGTTGCCTTAGGAAAATTTTTGGGCAAAGGAATTTAATTTTTAAATGTGTGCTGCTTATTTACATTTGTTCTCTTTTATACACAGGCTCTGCAGCAGTCTTTACTCTCATATAATCTTGATGACAAGGAGTACATCACGGCAATAGAAGGACAGGTGAGTGTGATTGTTCTAGTGGTGGAGCATGCATGACAGTAGACGTATGAAAATGCAGGTGTAGAAATTTTGTTTATGCATTAAAATCCTCTTGCAACTGACCTCTGTTGGTTACGTTGATAAGTTGGACAAGCAAGGACAATACAACAAAATCATTGATATGGAAAATAAGTTGAAGACAGAAATACATATTAGCAAAGTCAAAAACAAAACCATGTAATTTATTAACAGTATGCATTAGACAGCGGCAAGATGGCCATTCACTCACTGGCTTAATTGGCTCTCAGTTGTAATACAGTCGACCTGATTGAAATTCGAATAGCCAAGATTTCACTGTTTGTGCATGCATGTAGTTTCAAAATTTCATGTTGTCAGAATATCATTCTCGTCAGCAAGTGAAGGCCTCGGGTCATATTACAAAATTTCAGTTTTGATTTGTGAATCTATTTAAGAAATACAAATGGGTTTAGACTCCACAAAATAATTTCATTGTTTGGTCCCCTAAACCATCTGTTTGCTTGTTCACCTGCCTCTCTTCATTGAGCTTTTCCTAAGTTTCTTTTAATCCTTTTTACCCCAATTGCAATAAATTTTTAAAACATAGTTCATATATAGAGAAATGCATGGTGAAATACACTTTTTTTTATCATTCTCTTAAAATGAAAGATGCAAATAGATGTCATTGTGCATTTGCGGTAGTATTATTAAATTAAATTTTAAAGCTTCTCGCAAACATGTTTGTCCATTATTTAACAGAAAAAGGACTATCCAGAGGGCATTCCTGAATGTGGCACTGATGCCTTGCGCTTTGCTCTCATCTCCTACACAGCTCAAGGTCTGTGTTTTACTTATGTTTCTCATCCTGAAAATCTTGTAAAAGTTGAATATTTTATCATTTCTACAAAGCAAGGTTTCAAATGCAGCCTATCAGAGGAGCAAGTAGGATACCAGTATGTTTGCATGTGGACAATAATAACACTTCTCTATGCAAGCCATACAAAACAAAGTTTCAAATCCTACCTGTCAGAGGAGTGAGTAGTTGACACTCTGATTAATAGACTCATTTCTAAGCTTCTCATGCTTGCAGCTAGCTTCTCTTCCAAAGTTGTAAACTTTTTCTTGCACTGAAAGACCTTTTATTTCAGTGGCAAACCTGTGACTAGCATATAAAAAAAACTTCTTAGTAACCATTCATTCGGTGTGTATTTTATAAACCAATTATATAAAAGTAATATATATTTGCCTGGGATAAAGAATGGTTGAGAGGGTGGGGTGGTTCAGATAAATAGTGCATTAAATTGTATGTCTCGCTTCTAATAGATAAGAATTAACTAATTGATTGAAACCATGCTTTTGTAAATTTAGGGCGAGATGTCAACTTAGATGTCCTACGTGTACAAGGATATCGTTTCTTTTGCAACAAGCTGTGGAATGCTACTAAGTTTGCATTGAATGCTTTAGGAGCAGATTTCAAACCAACCCCTAAAATTCAGGTAATGAAAACTGTTTTCCCTCCTATCTTCCCAAATTTTGCTTTTAAAATACTGTCAGAAGTGGATATAATTTATTTTATATATATAAATATCCATCAACCACAATGCTTTAGAACATAAAATTAAAATGAGATTGTCATTTAATTTGCAGATCGCCTTCTATAATTAATAATTTTACTTGTTATTTATATCTCATTTATGAAAATGATGATCTTGCTGAAATGCTTTGTGTGTTGTCAGCTGACAGGTTGTGAAACAGAGATTGATCGATGGATCCTGAGCCGACTCTCTTATGCTGTTGAGATGTGTAACCAGGGTTTCCAAACTTATGATTTCCCAGTTGCCACTAGCACCATTTATAATTTCTGGCTGTATGAGCTGTGTGATTGGTATCTGGTAAGAAAGATTTTCTCTTACATTACTAAAAACTTATACAAGGGTAGAGAAAAATACTTAAATAATGACTAGTTATGAGTTGAATAGATTGCCACTTAGAGCTTAGTTGTTATTTATTTATAGCTATGTTAATGCAGTTCCAGATAATGTCTGTATGAAATAATTTTTCCTAAAAAGAAGGGGTACAGATTCCCACAGATTATATATATTATGAGGCAGTGTATTCCTGGATATATAATAAAATATTTTTGAACCATTGTAAAGTAAAGGAAAGTTTCACAGCCTCAAATTCCTGGGCATCTTTAAGAAAAACTTTTTAAACATTTAATAAGAAGTAAAATAATATTTACCCTAAATTACATCCTTAAGTTTTCATCATTTGCATTTAAAATTATTCTTTATTGCCCAGAATACACACAAATATGTAGTAAAAACATGTTTGAAAGGGAAAATACATTAAATTAAACAAATTTAACCATAAAACATACTGTTATTCAGATTCAACCACCCATTGGATTTTTGTTATATTCAAATGTATGGTCATATTTCTGATAATGATATGTCTGGTTCTATTTTTGCCCACTTGGTTCTTATGTTTTGTTTTATTTTAATCAGAAATAACTATGAGCTGGAATTAATAAAGCATTTTCTTGTTTTTTATTCATGTGTTGTAAACTTTTATAATTTTTCAGATATGAGTAATACATAAGAAATTCAGTATTTACAATAACCAGTCTTCTTCATTCTTTTTGGAATAACTAGTTTGTTTTGTAGTAGATATACATGAAGACTGTGACTACAAATACATTTTTAGGCAATATATTTTATTTGTTTCTGTAAACACTCGTGCAAGGGGCTGAACTTTTAGTTCTAATAAATTTATGGCTTTAAGGACAGTAAAATATAGATTTTAAAAAATAATAGCATTAATAAATATTATGAAAAATGTTCCTAATACAATATTTTTACAACATATTCAAGAAATTTACTTTAATTTCTTTTTTAATACAAAGCATCACTGGGGAGTTTTCCAAGGGGACATAATAATCTGTACATTATTTAAGTATTTTTAGTTTAGTTATCCCCCTTCACACTGTATTAAATACTTGTGGTAATAAAGTTGTAGTCCTTCGTTCTTCAATGTCTCTAAATATCCTCAGTGGATATTTGCCGATTAACTTTTTGCTTGTCAGTGACTTCTATTTCCAGTCTTTGTCGTTTTCACAAATATTCACAGGAAAGCAGCAAACCAGTATTGTATGGAGAGAGCGAAGAAAACAAAACCACTTGTCGCAATGTTCTGTACACTTGTCTAGATGTGGGCCTGCGACTTTTGCATCCCATCATGCCATTTGTGACAGAAGAGCTCTATCAACGACTTCCTCGCCGACATGTAGAAGAACCGCCAAGCATTTGTGTCACTCAATACCCTCAGGCATCTGAGGTGACATGTTTTGATCTTACACAGTTGACATTTTAGTGTGAACTGGTTTGTGTAAGTTTGTGTTTGAATGAATGAGAGAGAATGGGAGTGTGTGTGTGTATGTCTGTTTGCTTGTTTGAATGAATGAGAAAGTGCCTGGTGCTCTATGTCTGTGTGTGAGTTGCTGCATGCATGCTTAACTCAATGAGAAGATGATGTGTAGTATTTGTCTATTGCGTGTATGTATGTGTGTATGCATGTTTGAATTTATGTGTGTGTGTGTACAAGCATATGTAATAGAGAGTAAAATAGTATAGAAAACAGATACAACTGTTAATGTAGACATATTAAAAATGTGATTTACAGACTGTAGAAGAAACTTAACATTCTTTGCCCAATCTTCATTCAGTTTTGATTGCCCGTAGCTGACAGGTGAGGTAATATATTTTGAAACAATTGGTTGACATTTTAGTTTTCCTGCTTTCTGTGTTGCTTTCTTGAGTGAGAAAGCATAAAGGTGCACATTTAGGTGTAGTTTGTTTATGTGTGTGCGTGTGTGTGTGTGAATGTGTGTGAGGATATGGTTGCTGCTGTAGATTCAGTAGAATACTTGTGGCTGATATACTGGCATATAAACATCTTACAACATCTGCTCAAGCGTCATGGAGCTTTGGTTCCTAGAGTCAGTAGCAGTAAAATAAATTTTCTTGATTTGGAATGATGGAAAAAAACTGGCAGTTTTCGTGCTTTTTTATGTGCTTTGTAAGATTTATACACATTTTCCCTTTCCCTCATTTCCTTTAAGCACACATGCCAAGTCACTTACGTTTTTTTTTTCCCCAAAGAACTTCCATGTTTTTTTTAGTTTTCCTTTTAATTTTTCAGTTCCCATACAGAGACAGCCAGCTGGAAAGTGAAGTAGAATTTTTGCAGAATACCATCAAAACCCTGAGGTCTATTCGAGCTGACTACATGCTCATTCCCAAAACAAAAGTAGATGGTGAGAATTTTTTAAAAAATTATTAAATAATAATTGAGATTTTTGTAATTTTTAATATTACATTTGGAATGTTTCTGACTTTTTGTTTTTGTTCTTTGTCTTGAATAAATTGTAATCTGCTTTATCTGCATGGCTTTGTGTTTTGACAGTTGCGTTGAGTATTCTCGTACAATACACTTAACCCACTCACTACCGGGTTTCTTTAGTTTCATTGAATGCCTATGATAGGTTGTCTGAGTATATTATCCAAAGTCAGATCTCTCGGTGTATCATTTTTAAAAAGATGATTGGCACTTTTTTCCCAGAATATTAAATAATAAATCATTTAGTAAACTGTCTGTTCCAGAAAAGTTGCAAGCTTTTGCCACTTAGCTTCTCTTCCCCAAACCCCATCCCCGGCTCCAAAAGACAGGAAGTGCTTATAATTTTGAAGTCAGAAGGTATATAAATAATTATAAAACTTTATGGGGATTGATTATTTCTGCCAGACCTATTGTTCTCTCTTATATTTTTTCCCATGAGAAGGTCCTCTGTTTAAAAAAAAGAAAACTATCTGAAAACCTTTTATGAACATCAGTAATTTTTATTACTGACTTGTGTAGAGGTGGGAAATCCTTGTCTAAAACTTTCACTGAAAGAATACAGGTTCTATGACTGAGATGATAAAACATTTCAGAATTTGATGAACTTGTCACTAATTAAAATACATTTTGTGTTGGCTCTATGTAGACTAGGTACTTGCTTCACTGTAAAATAGGATGCATCTAACTTAGTTATTTAACTCACCTTCCATTGAAGCAATTTATAAAATTAAGTAAATTAATTTTTATTTTATTTACTTGTTTAGTCTACTTGCGATGTTCCGACGAGGAGAATGCTGGAACATTACGTAAATACCAGACTGTGATCATGACTGCTGCAAATGCCAGCTCTGTCCATTTCCTGACTGATGCACATCAGTCTCTTCCTGCAGGTTGTGCCATGCTAACCGTTTCTGCCCATTGTGAGGCGCATGTCCTATTAAAGGTAGTTTGAGTCATTATAAATGAAGTGAAATTTAAACAATAGTGATTTATAAATCAAATGCATGTTTTCTTAAAGATAGGTTTGAGTCATTATAAATGAAGTGAAATTTAAATTATAATTATTAGTTAATTTAAACAACAGAGATTTACAAATCAGGTATATTTGGAGAAAGCTCATCAAGATGACACCTAGTTTATCATATTCGTTTGTTGGTAAGGTTGAAAAGGTGCTTTGGAATTTAAAAATCAAATAAAGGACAAGTTCTGTATATATTCTTGTCAATCTTCATATGCAGTATTTTAATTTCTTTTATAAAAGATAAAATGTACTTATTACCCATCTGTTTACAATCAGTGAGTTATGTCATCAGATGTGTGGGTCCGGTTATCTCAGTGATGTATTCATGGCTGCTGGGTTTGGTCACAATGTCACCTGCACAATCTCTATAGTCATTTTATATAGGACATGCTGGTGGGATTTATTATGTAGTTTGCATTATCACTTTGTGATTGGATCTATCATTTATTTGGGTCTCTACAATCCTCTATTGTGTATGTGTAATCCTTTATTTGGATTTCTGTCAGTCATCATTTGGATCTATGTAACCATATATTTGGTCTTTGTAATCCTTGGGTCTGTAAATCATTTATTTGTTTTAGAACCCTTTACTCTGTTTAACTATTTATTGAGGTCTATTAACTCTTTAATTGGTCAGGACAATACATAGCACATACTGATTGGTGTGAAAAGAAAATTAAATTTTAACCTAGATACTTATTTTATAAGGTGTAATGATTAAAATTGAATTTTAATATTTATTTTTATAAGGAGTAGACTAAAGTTGAGCCTAAATATTTATTTATATTTATATTTAATGGTGTGGAGACTAGAATTGAGCCTTGACATTTTTCTTGCAAGATGGGGAAATTATAATTGAGTCTTGATATTTTCTAATTCAGGATGTAGAGATCAGAATTGAGCTGATGTATGAACTTGTTCAGAGTAGAGAGACTAAAATTAAGCCTAGACTAAAATTAAGCCTAGATATTTTTGCAGAGTATAAAGCTATAATTGAGTCTCATTTGTTACTTTTGCATGGTGTAGATACTAAAATTGAGCCTAGATATTTACTTAAGCAGGATACAGATACTAAAATTGAGCCATTGTGTATAGTTTTTAAGGGTTTAAGAGTCTAAAATTTAGCCTAGGTTTTTTCCCAGGGTGTAAAGACTAACATTGAATCTAAACATTTTTGCAGGGTGTAGAGACTAAAATTGATCCTAGATAATTTTGCAGGGTTTGGGGAGACTGCATTTGGACTTAAAAAGAGAGAGAGAGAGAGAAAGACTTTTATAGGTATAGAGAGAACAACATTTATATATTATAACTTATATATACTTTTGCAGAGCATAGAGATTAAATGTGAACCTAATATTTGGTTTTGCAGGGTGTGATTGATGTGGACAAAGAGATTGTTAAGCTGGATAGCAAGAAGGATGCACTAGGTAAACAACTAAAAAAACTACAGGATGCTGCTGCTATAGAAAGCTATGAAAGCAAAGTACCTGAAGAAATCAGGAACCAGAATTCTGAAAAGGTAAATGGAAAAATGTTCATAATACTGATATAAAAGAAGTGTATAGAATACTGATACCAAACAACTGATTAGCAAGCTGTTAGAAAGAAAAACATTTGATTAGCATACTGATATGAAACAATTGTGTAGCATACTGATATCAAATAATTGATCAGCATACTGATAATAAAAGCAATTGATTAGCAAGCTTGTTATATATATATTTTTTAAAAAGCATTTGATTAGCACTAATATACAGCAAGTATGTAGCATAGTAATATCAGACAACAAATTAATAAGCTGATATTAACCATTTGATAGAACTAACATAAAACAGATATAAGGTGCATTGATATAAAATAATTGATTGGCATTTAAAACTTGATTAACTTTGTGTTTTAAAACAACTTTTTAGCACATTGATGATTAGCTTTTGCTCTTTTGAACTGAAACATATGTGAACACAGATCATATTTTCAAGAAATTTTATTTACCTTGGAAAAGCAACTCTATGTGCAAATTTTCTGACATAACTAAATCCAGCCCTTGAACTTAAAATACACACAAGCACTATATTTATTACTAATGTAATTATTTTGTATAAAAATGTTAGCTGCTTTAATTGTAGATTGTTTTGGCATCCTAATTTGTTTTTTTTTGTTTTTTTTTTAATTGAAAGCACATGGGATTTAACAAAATATTCATCTCATTAATTTTATATCTATTTGTTTCTCTTTTGCAGATGGCCCAGCTTACAGCAGAAATAGATAGACTAACTGTTGCATTGGCTACACTTGGAACAATGAAGTGATGTCTTGTTGTTAGGCTTTCAGTTATTTTACCAAGCAATTTTTTTTGGTTTTTTTTGGTTTGTTTGTGCTTCAAGACATCATTATAAACACATCATGGTCAGCTTTTTACAAGGGAAAAAAAAAAAGAGAGACATTTTTATTATTTATGATTTCATATTAGCTAGTAATAAGTTAGACATTTAATTTATTTTTCTCTTTCAACTCTAACATATTACTGAACCACAAGAGTATTACCGCCTTATGAAATTCTGTGATGTTCATTAAACATTCTGTGAAAGGCAAGAGGATTGAAACTGACTGAGTTAAAGGAGAAATATTTAATTTTTTAAAATTATTTTACTGTATTTGTTTAAAGTCATGTACATTAATCTTGCTGTTGTATTCAATGTAAAAGTTTTGTGTGTGCTATTATTTTAAGTATTTCTTTGTCTTTGTTTTGTTCTGTTTTGGATATAAAATAAATAACATCTAGCTATGGTACAGGCTTCCAGTTAAAGATATTAATATTTTCTTTTTGAAAAATAGAAAACAGTACCAGGGTATTGTTTTGTCTTTCGAAATAAACAAACTTCAACCTGCTCAAATAGCAAACTGTTTTACCAGCCTGAAATTTTCTTTGTCTCCAGTATGTCATTATAACTGCTTTAAATTTAGCATGAGCAGCAGCAAGTGTAACCACCTCAGGTAGCATACTGCAAAACACCTGTCTAAACTTACTTTGTCTTCTCCAGTATCAGATTCATTATAACTGCTTCAAATAAAGCTGTAATACATGTAACCTCTTAAAGTTGCAAACTGTAAAACCGCTTAATCTAGCATGATGGGTATTACAATGTAATCTTCTCAGGTAGCAAACTATAAAACACCTTTCTCAACTTTACTCATCTTTGGTACTATACTTTTTTATGTCTCCTTCGAATATAATCAGAGAACCCATCTCCATTTGCCTGTGATTTTAAGAAAAAATATTTTAATTAAGAAAAATGTGTTGTCCATTTCATTATAATACAATCTTCTAACCTGGCCGTGTTTATCTGATCTTTCACAGAAGATTGCACTTTGACCTTGTTTATTGTTCATCAATACCTTTCTTGCTCGGCTCTGGTTTCAGGCCTAGACTGACATCAGGTATTAAGAGGAGTTACATCTTCTAAAGGCACACCACCTTTGACTTTTGACAGTTTCAAAATAGGAATTGGTTTTCAATAATGATTTCTATCTTGCAAAAAGATTAAAAAGATCAAAAGCAATTAAAGACAGTACTGCATTAATTTTTTCTTTTGAATAATATTTTTTTTAATAAATGTTATTAAATTTGGAAAGTCCAGATTAATTTTTCATATTCCACTATGAAAATTTGATCAGTTTTATGCAAGAAAAAAATGCAAATGGCACTGAACAGAACATATTTTGTTGCTAGCTCATATTGACAGATGGCTTGCGTTTTTGTTTTTCTTCTTTGTTTTCCCTCCCCCTTTTGATTGCGTGGGGTGACATACTAGGAAATGGCACAGTGCAGAAAAAGGGTTGGGATCTGTATAGACTGTAACCACATAAGTGTTTAAAATGCCTACATTTTTTTTTTAACATAATAGCCCTTTAATACTGTTGTCCATGGCAGAATGTTCTACTTCAAACAAATTTTCAGTTTAAACAAGGGGTTAAATATATAGCTGTATTAGGTTTGTATTATTATTATTTATTTTTTTATTGATAACTAGTGATTCAGGCAACATATTAAAGCCTTGTTTCTATGCATTATTTTGCGATAGCATGCTTCAGTGAATGTTTTAAGCACAATTCTGATTTGCTTTAGGATTACATACTTTTTCTTTCTTTTTTCCCCCTACTTTCTTTCACTAAAATGTTTTTTGTGCTATAGTGCAGTTTCGTTAGTTTGGAATCACATGTTAAACGAAACACCCATTCATTCCTTAATGCAGTCCATTGTGCTGAATGTAGTTTGTATAAATTAGAGTAAACATAAAAACAGATGCTTTGTTTGTGTGTGTATGTGTGTAAGAGTTGTGTGTGTGTGTGCATGTGAGAGTGAATGGAAAGGGAGTTTAACCCTGCAAGAAAAAAGTAGGTCAGGAACAGAAGAATTGCATAGTTGTTGGTAATGTATCCAGCATGGCTATTTGTCACATGTGCTCGTTTGGTTTATTCTTTCCATTCTTTAGGTAAGTTTTTGCATTGGTTTTGTTTAGAAAACCCTGGTTTCCCAACTCTTTGTTTATAAGTTGCGGCTCATTAAATTGTTGTTTGTCAGACAACTCTCATTCATTTCATTATGTGAGTTTTAAAAAATAAAAATAAAAAATATTTTAAATGTTAAATTATTTTATTAGTCCTTGAGTGGTTGCTGTATATACAACATCTTTCAACAGCATTTTAATTTTTGCACCAAGCACACAAACTTGACATACAAAGCACATTGTAACAAAGATAGTGCTATGCCACAAGAAAGGCTATTTCTTTTCTTTTAAAAACACCAATTGCAAAGGCAGAATCCTGATTTGTTGCATACAATGCACAGAAAGAATGCAATCAAAATAAAGTTACAAAAACAAGATCCTTTTTCTTCTCAAGACAAAAGATTGGACCCTGAAATAAGGCACTCAGACAAAGGACACTCTGACACAGGGCACCTTGACACATATAGGTATTATAGGAGAATAAGAAATTTGATGCTGAGATATTTTAAGAAAACTAGAATTTGTACGTGCTCACATAATATAATATATGACAGTAGGTTGCTGAATACATCACAATACAATAACTTTACTAGTTAATGAGTTTTGTGAGATAAATACTTATTCTGATTGAATATTTTTAATGTGTGTGTGAGACCACTGTCTAGAAGTAAATGACTTGTTTTTTCCAGAGTTTGCTTTGCATTTTGTTTTAGTAGTATATGAATTTAAATTCTGTAAGGTCCCTAATTTTCTTTCCAAATAATATGCAGTTTTACTAAGAAACTTAATGCAATAATGGAAATTTTAATTTTTTATTTGAGTTTAATATATTTTTTCTTTAAGCATCTACAAGCATTTAATTAAGCTTTAATCTGGAATTTCTTCTTTAATTTCTTTTATACAATGTTATGAACATTGCTTACATCACAGTAGCTTTCCAGGTTTTTTCACCTATTTGTCAATTTTATGTTCAATCCAGAGCACATGGGATCTGTTTAATGTTCCCCGTCATATTAAATGTCAAAAGAATCTTACATTTCAGGTCCCTACATTCTGCTGCCGCTGAAATAAAATGATTAATTAGTTTGTAATGTAACACGCACTTCACTGAGGGAATATTCTTAAAATCTGTTTACTTATCTACATCAAATCATTGAATCTTAAGAACGTCACTTTAGAGATGATGTTGTTTTTTGTAGGGTTGGTGTGTGGGTGTTTCGACTGCTCGAGTTTAAAACATCAAAATTGCACTCCTTAAAATAAATTTTAATTTTAAATTTATAAGATCTCAATATTGTACATTCATTCTTAAAGCTTTTGTTCAAACAAACATTACTTTTATTATATACGCAGTATATTAAAACAATATAGTTAATTTAAATAGCTATGGGTATATAAATATATATGTTTTACCCCAATTCTACACAAACATCCTACTGCACACATTTTCAAAATCCACAAACATTTCTAGAGCATTAGAAATGAAGAATCTATGGGCTTGCCTCCACCAGCGGCAGGTTAAACCTGCAAGCTATGCATCTTTTTAACGACTAAAGTGGTTATTCAAGGCGTCTAACATTCTAGAAAATGCAGGTACAGCCATGCTGCCTGGGTGGGGCTTAGACCGTGAGAACGTCTCTGCCTCAAGAGTAAACTTGCTGACTCAGCACATTGAATTATGTTGTACCTGATAGATCTCAACATAACTTTTAGTCCTCTTTATTTAATTTTACATACTTTTTAAAATTTAAATTTCCTTATAAACTGACATCTCTTGGCTGCCTTACTTTTATTCAACATCACTTTACATTGCACTTGAAAGCATAAGTTACTTATCTTTGTTTCAGCAGAATGTCTGCCTCTTGAAACAAACTGAGAATGCAGTGTAATGAATCTGCCATGGTTTTACTCTCCCTAAGTAACATATGCTAAAATTTTAAAAGATTCTCAGTTCATCTAAATGGAAAGTTTTAAAACTTGAGTAAGGCAAATCTTTAAGCAGCAATGGCATGATGACAATAATGTGCAATGACAGAAATGAAGATGTTATTAATAAGTCACAGCTGCCATAAACAAAATGAAGCTACATCAGACTAGAACTGCTTTATCAGAATGACATAATAATCTACAACTGTATATGTAATTGGATTGAATTTGCTTAAAGAAATGAAAACAAACAGTACTCTCCCAGTAAGAATGATATAATAATATGCAACCGTATGAGTTAAAAAATGACAAAATTGCCAGTTGCAAATGCTAAAATAAAATATTTTTAAAACTTCAGTTTTTCAAAACTATTAATGAGACATAAGTAATGGTACTTAAAATTTCTTTCTGACTTTCAGTAATGATGTTGGTATTATTAGGACAAGAGTGAATATTTACCTATGCAACAGAATGTAATTAGTTTTTCCCAATGAACCAGCATGTAATTAGTTTTACTTATGACAGCATGTAATTAGTTTTTACTTATGACACAGCAGGTAATTAGTTTTTACTTATGACACAGCATGTAATTAGTTTTTTAATCAAAAGACAAAGACAGCACTCTTAAAGTGGTGGCACATAATCTAAGCTCTGCAGCTGGAAATTCCAATATCCTAACCGGATCCTGACAAAATGGGTGGCAAACTTGCGGGCATGCATCAGATAGAAAGATAACGTGGAAGGCGCCAAAAGTTCTACCATTAATTCATACAACAACCAAAGTGCCTTGGAACACCCCCCCCCCCAATGGGGGTGGTAGTGGAGTGGGTGGGCAATGCAAGGTTACAACAACTGATTGTCCATTAAATCAGTTTACAGTAAGTGAAAGTGATATGTAAACTTGGGTGTATAAATCTGTTTTTATCAGCTATTAAAATAATTGTATAGTTGTGATTCTCACCATTGAGATTGTGTAACTTTCACTAAAGTTTCAGGAATGAAAAGAAAGGGCCATCTTTGTAATGTTTATCAATTCACTGCTTTTAACTGTAAATAATTATTTTTTTTTTTAAATTCAACAAAGTTTTCGCATATTGCTGGTGGCACAGAATGATGCAGGAAAATATTTTTAGATCCCTGCCCCACTAATCCTCTCACCATTGTCTAGTTTTGTCTTTTTTCTGATTAGTTATCTTTCTTTCTGTCACTGTAATTAGTTCTTTGTCACTGCTATAATTATTTCTCTGTCTGTCACTAGTTCTCTGTCTACAAACTTCTGTTTGTCTTACTGCCTCTTTCACTGTCCTGATTTAATTTTTTTTATATAATAGTCATTATAAGTGGACTATTAATGCAGAAATTATGCTGAAAAGTGAGACCGGGCTAGAGAGGGTAAAAACAATTATTAATATATTCAAGAGCAAAAAATTTTAACAAGTGAAATTCCGCTTCTATCGCTTTACACTCAACTACAGGTGTATTCAGCAGCAGGACTTTCACTTTCTACTCTATTTCCAGTGTATTCAGCAGCAGGACTGTCACTTTCTATTCTACTTCCGGTGTATTCAGCAGTAGGACTGTCAGTTCTACTCTACTTTTCCGGTGTATTAAGCAGCAGGTCTGTCACGTTTTACTGCTGAACTATATATATATAAATGGAGAGGACATCCAAAGATAGCAAGTTCTGCCAATGTGCCATTAACAGAAGTTTCAGTGCAACCATTTTGAGAATACCAGCCTAACAATTCAATACTGTAGACTGAGTATTGGAAAGCATTCATTATTTTTAAAATATCCTTAGTTAACATTGTAAATTATATAATCATATTTAATTCATTTAATTAGACATTTATTATAATTACTTTTGTTTTTAGTATTGGGTAAGGATAAAGTTTTTTATATTTCAAATGCTTAAAATAAACATTCTTGAAAATATTAATTTGTAAAATTACACTTATAGAATACAATCACTGAGTTACGTCAACAATAGTTTGTCATCAAATTTTTTGTTGAAAAAATTCTAATCAATGCTTTTGTTTTAATTTGTATATATTTCAGGTTTATTATTTTGTTTTTCAAAATCAAAGTACAAAATACACAATCTTTATCAATCAATCCACTGATGTGTGTGTGTGTGTGTGTGTGTGTGTGTGTGTGTGTGTGTGTGTGTGTGTGTGTGTGTGTGAAGGCATTTCCTCTGTCACTATTGAAAGTTCTGGTGCAGTTGGAAAAAAACAGTCATTGAAAACAACAATGCTGTAGACAATGTGCCAATTCATTATTAATAAAATATGCCAACATGGACATACACTTGCAAATATGAAAATTTACTAAAAATAAATATACTAAATATAATTTCCCCTCATATTATGTTTTAAAAAAAGAATATCATATTCTTCTAACTTTATCAGTGCAAACTTAAAACATAATTAATATCTTAATTACTTTTGTATTTCACTGTACAATATATTATATAGGGGGAAATTAGATTATAGAAAATCTTAAAAAATTCTATAAAGTATTAGATTGGAATATGTAGAAGTAGTTTACAGTGAAAATAAGTCTATATTGATGCATCTGAATGGTTATTAGATACTAGAGTCACCACATTACAAATGTGTGCATGTACTTTATTTGGATATATTTTGTTAACCTGTGGTCCTGCAGATAAAACATTTTTTTTTAAAAACCAAACTACTTATGACAAGCAACTTTTGTATGGGTGAGGTACAATCTCATTTAAATTGTTTGGGGCACACTAATATTACCTTAATCATACTGTTTCCTCTTTGATATAGTGTGAATGGGTAAAGATCACAAATCTTAATTTTAATTTGAAATAAAATTTAATTAATTAAACAGATTTATTATCCTTTTACATTTTAAACCATGGATATCAGATCTGATTTTTCACACTATTAATTTTAGTTTCCCTCTATTTAGCTTGAATGACAATGACATATCACTATGTAATGATAGAACATATACTGCTAGTACAGTTATAAATCTGATAAGATATTTAATTTTTTAGCCAGTATATAGTGGTAGCCTTTTCATAAAAAGGGAACAGTACTTTTGGTTTAAAATATTTATAATCCAAGTTCTAAATTATAGAATCATAATTAATGAATTTTATTAGACATTTGTTGACTTAGACATAACTATTTTGTTATTAATATTTAGAAGTAAAAATCATTTTTATATTTTAAGTGATCAAACTAAACATTCTTGAAATTATTTGGAACCTCAAACTTGCAGGATACAATCCACTAATTTTTCATGTTAACAATATTCTGTAATCACATTTAAGAAAAATGTTTGTGAATATAAATATTTAAACAATTCTAGTCATATTTAAAAAAATATTTTTTAAAATATATTTAAGAGGATATTTTGCAATTTTTAAAATCAAAGCACATACTGCAAAATCTTTATGATAAAATACCCACTTGTCATTTATGAGATGAGTATGGAAAGGTTATATTAACTTATATACAAAACTAGCAAAATATGAGTAAACATACACTAGAACTGGAGAAAATACTGGTGTAAATGAAACTGTTTATTCTGAACATGGGTGAATTCTGGCAACACTAATGTAGAGTTAGCTCCCAAAGATACGATTGTTTGATAAATAATGAGTAAAACCTCTTCGGTAGAGCTTCAATACACAGTATAACAATATCTACAATGAAAAGAAATGGGCTAGTTCGATTAGGTTTCTTCAAATTCAAACAAGTATTGCAATTATAGTACATATAATTTAAACAATTTTCCCAAATCTTATATATATATAGTGAGAGAGAATTCTTAAATAGAACGAGTAAAATTTTCTATAACATAAGGCTATCCTTGACATTTAAATTTCATTGATAATTAGGCCTATATCTGAAGTGATAGGCCTGATTATCTTTTCCCTTCTTGTTTAATTGTATTATGTTGTAAATTTAATAATATTCACTGAATTATTGATTCATGAAACTGAATATAAATATATAGAAAACGGTCGATGCCAAACGCGCAGTTACTATAGACGCTACAATGCTTCGGTCTATTCAATATGGCGGACAGTTTTGGCGACAGCGAATTTGCTCAGTGCGTTTTACTACTTCCGGTGTATTTAGCAGCAGGACTGTCGATCTTCACTCTCATCACTTCTATCCATGACTTTTCTAAACATATAGGTTAAGTAAAATGCACTGCCATAACAAAATAAAAATAGATTTTTGTGGTCAAATTCCGGTTTTCATTGCTCATCCTATAACCTTCAACGGAGCACCGTGCAGTGCGTGAATGAACGTAAACAGGAAAAATTTAAGGCATTAAATCAATCTTGTTTTCAATACAATCAAACGATGTGACTGTCACTGTGATGAACCCTTCGCTTTCTATCGAATGCAATATGTGGTCTTCAGGAGACAAAAAAAGTTGTCTGGTAACAAAAATCCTCCACAGAGTCTTTATGTGTGCTAATAAATATCCTATCATTCACAACCCTATATCTTATAAAAGAAAGGCAATTAAAATGCGTCGAGTACTGATATGGTATCAAGCGATAATGTCGTCTGCTACATACCTAGGTACACAGGCAAAGCTGGAAAAAGAATACCAATACGGCAATTCTAACCCATATGATAATCTCCTTATACCTTAAGATATCTTTTGACGATCCAATCTTACTTTCAAGTATCCATGTTTATGTGAGATTCTAAAAAATAAGTAATTTCTAATGAGCGACTCAGAGCGAATATACTTTATCAGTAACAAATTTATAAAACCGGCAATTGACCACATAAACCTTGAGGATTTACGAATGTTATCGATCTTGATATATGTTCTAAGTAAAATCGGGGAAAAACAGCAGGACTGTCGCTTTTCACTCACCTACTTCCGTGTATATAGAGCATGACCGTCGCTTCCACTCACTTACTTCCGGTGTATACAGCAGCAGGATCATTATTTCCATTTGAATCAGACCATCGTACAGTTTGCTATAATTTCTGGCAGGGTTCCAAGTTCCATCTGCGATATTTCTCATCAGCGACCCCGTAAGGGAGCTGAATAAAACAGCAGTGCCAGCAGGGTGTGTTCTGCCCTCACTGAGATGAAGACCGATTAAAATCAGGAGTGATAGATCCCTGCAGGCAAAGCGATAACAGACAGATCTCTGCAACTATTACATGTAGTCATGACATGATTTGGGAAAGAGGTAGCAGTTTTGTTGGGTTTTGCGGGGGTGAGGGCTTCACTTTTACTCAACAGATGTTGTATTTGTGAAAAATATTTCCACCCCCTACTTTTATTTGTCACTTGTTTTTCATATTTACTATCCATATCCGTAAATTTATATACGGAATACTTTGTTGTGACAAGTTGTGGAGTACATGCTTGTATTTATGACATTTATCTGTAGTGTGTTTAAAGTAGACATCGTGCACTGCACGTTACGTACACACACACACACACACACACACACACAAGCACACACACACACACATACACATCCTGAATCGCAAAACGAACCGTGGAAATCGAGGCCTGGAGTTAACGGTTTGCTTTCGTCGTGAGTTAAGGCTTTTGGAAGAATCCTAATCTTAATTCTATTATATGGTGGGCACGCAAGCCAAGTCATGACTGCGCGAGAGATAGCGACAATATTGCAAGCGAGGGAGCCAGAAAATTTCAACCAAGCGGCCGTGTTGGATTGCGTCATTGCTCCTATATTGCACATGAATTATCCAAGTTTGTTCGAATAAATGTCAGGAAGGTGTTTTTTTTAAAAATAATTATTTGTTTGCTCTTTGTTTTTTTCCCTCCCCCTCTCGTAAAGTACATCTGAAAATAAAGTGCTATCTCTTTAACTTGAAGAATGTTTCTTGTCACTCGGTGGTTAGGAACAAAGGCCATGAGTTGCAAAATTTTCAAACCGAGAGAAAAAGTGGGGAATTTCTAATATTTTTTAATAAGATAATTGGCCTCTCCTTGAACGCTTCCAGTAGGGAAATCCGTTTACGCGTAGGTGTGACCTTAGATATTATAATGTAGGTGTGACCATAGATATTCATAATGTAGGTGTGACCATAGATATTTATAATGTAGGTTTATGATCAACCAAGAGACTGATAATGATGAAGAATGTAAACTGTGGCTTAAGTTTAAAGAGAGAGAGATTAGTGAATGTGATTAAATGAGAAAATAATATAATTTTTTCGGCTTCTGTCTATTTCACTGCACGTATGTATTTGTAAGTACGCACACACATAAATGGAGCGCTAAAGTACATTGCGCCAGGTGGCAATTCTTAATTCAGAGACATTTTTAATATTGACTAATTTTCATGACGTAAATTGGTCCTTGCTCAAAGAGAATAATTGTCTCCCGTTTGTTGGCATTACGCTAAAACATGATAGAAATTGTAGTTCCAAGATAGAAAAAATGTACTGAACCTTGATAACTGAACACCTTTTGTCCAAAAAATGATTACCACTTTTTGAAATGTGAAATAAAGTGTACGGAAATAAATCGCAAGTTTGAACATTAATTTTCGTTAATTATGACATAAAAACTCAAAAAAGGGGCTGAAGTTAACAATGTCGGCCTGAGTATGCTCAACACAAAAATCTTCTCACGGAATCGGCTGATTATTAATGGGTAAGAAACAAGTCGAAAGGCAATGAGTCCTACTAAACCATAAATATTAAATAAACAAAGTGAAAATGCAAAAATACCTTTTAAAATACTTAAGAGTCTGATTTGTTTGCAAGAGAAATATATATGCAACTTGCCGACATTGTATCGGATGTAAATTAAGACCCACTGTTCAGCTGCTGTGAAATTGCACACGTATTCTGAAATTACATATGTGTTCTGAAATTACACACGCGTTTTTTGAAATTATACACGTGTTCTGAAGACAAATGCCGCATACATTTGCAGTGTACTATTTTTTTTATGAGCAAAGCACGCAATCGAAGGATTAATACAAATAACAAATGTTACACCTCTGGACAACCTTCACTCGTTATGGTTATTATTAATTAATTAATTAATTAATAACACATAGCTAATTACAAGTGATCGAGAATATTAATTTATAGTTATAAATAATTCTCCCACAAGCCCAACACGGATTATAAGGGTGTCATAAAACTCTACTCTTTACACAGTAATAAGACAGACGTTTCATTGTCACACAATATTTTCGAAGGTGGAAACTACTTACTAAATGAGTAACAAATCCGTCTTTAATTATATTTAATGAGCTCCCATCAACCTACTGTCACTCCAACGTATGTTTTATTATGCGTAAGAAGATCAATACATTTAAAAATAAATTTATTAAATCAATAATAAAATGTACAACATATGAATATAACCAAAAGTGCATTGACATTTACATCACTTCACAATAATATATGATTAAATGTTAGAAACTCGTTCAATGTATTCTAGCATAGACATCTGCAGTCAAATTAACATATACACATACATACAATCAAGTTCATAGACATGGTTTCATCATAGAAAATGAGAGTGGAATTTAAGAGAGATGATTATAGTCATTGTACAAAACTTTTTTTTAGTGATGGTAGCTGTCGCCGACACATGTTCACAATCGTGTGGTTTGCAACAAGTCACTTTCTTTCTCATTAGATGATAGCCCAACATATCTCTTCTAGGCACATTACACAACTATTCCAGGATCTTCAATGTGCTCACAACGCACACTTGGAGAATCGTCCAGAACTTTGCATGCACTCTCAAAGCATACCACGAGGAGTGTTCTAGAACTTTTGTGTGCGCTATTCAAGCACACCATGAAGAATGTTCTAGAGTCTTCATGAATTCTTGAGACCAAACTCAAGCTTCCATTAACGTCATGTTGGCTCTCGAACAGAATTCAGAGGAATCAACTTACAGCAACACATTTACTGATAAGTTCAACAACAATGTTAGATACACTAGATCTACTTCTGCTCTACGAGACCAGTATCTTTCTGTATAGTTTTACTATACGAGACCACTATCCTTCTGTCTAGTTCTAATATACGAGACCATATCCTGTCTAGTTCTAATATACGAGACCATATCCTTCTGTCTAGTTTTATTCTACGAGACCACTATCCTTCTGTCTAGTTCTAATATACGAGACCATATCCTTCTGTCTAGTTTTATTCTACGAGACCACTATCCTTCTGTCTAGTTCTAATATACGAGACCATATCCTTCTGTCTAGTTTTATTCTACGAGACCACTATCCTTCTGTCTAGTTCTAATATACGAGACCATATCCTTCTGTCTAGTTTTATTCTACGAGACCACTATCCTTCTGTCTAGTTCTAATATACGAGACCATATCCTGTCTAGTTCTAATATACGAGACCATATCCTTCTGTCTAGTTCTTCTGTAAGAGACCATATCCTTCTGTCTAGTTCTACTATGGGAGGAAAATATACATATTTTCCATGAACTGCGTACGGCGGAAGCAACCTTTGACCTAATCGAATCCAAGACTGCCATCGCACACATGTCGTCTGCTAGTTCTCTTGTCCCAAAGAACAACTTCAGTAAATTACACTTATAATGTGTTACAACTCTGTGTGCTTTATTTTGCCAAAATCTCGTCATCAGGAGCACTCAAAATAAAAATAAAAATTAGAAAGCAACAAAAACTTGTTGATTCAGCAACCGACATCAGGCAGCAGGCATCACCCCAATGGCCTGAATTAGGCAACGGGAAAGTTCCTTTCACCCACAAAGCTATTGCCGTCATGGTTCGTAAACATATTATCACAGTTCATCAATGAAAATAGATCTGCCTTCGCTCTCTCTTGATTCTGTCTCTCTTACACGTTTCCCCCCTCCTCTTTCATTACACACGTATCTCTCCTCTCTCCTCTCTCCTTCCAAACACAGCACCATACCACTCGAAAATTTAACGGTCATACAATTTTATATTCTTTTTATCTATAAAATTTACCGATGGAAACAGTCGGTATCAGTTTTGAAAATCCTCCAGATTTTCTTTCAGATCAGTCACAGAGAAGAAATCACTTAGAAAAAGTTTTTGAGGTAGGGTGAAAAAAATATGGCCAGATTCATGTAAAGCAGATGATTTTTTTAAAAAAGTGTTTCGAAGTCTGTGTTGAAAATATTTACGATTTTGTTCAATCACAGAATTTAAGATATTTTCTTTAAACAGAGCGAGAAATATTTGTCAGCTTTAGATCAGTTGCAAATAGCAAAGAACTTTAATTAAAATAAAAAGAGGCAAATATTTGCCCGATTGTGATCAGTCGCAATAAGAAGACAACATTAGGGGCGGGGTGGGGGGGATCTGAAGTAGGATAGAATAATGTTTGCCCTATTTATAACACTCACAAAGAGAGAACAACTTTAAGAAAAATAAATCTATAGAAGAGTGGAAAATATTCGCCCTCTTTATAACATCGCAAAGAGAGAATAGCCTTATGAACCCGAAGTAGAGTGGAAAATAGTCGCTGATTTAAAACAGTCAGAAAGAAATTTACTTTGGGAAATAATAAAGTCTGGAGTAGAGAAGAAAGGAATTGCACACTTTTTTTGTAGTATCAGATAATCAATAACTTTCACCAAGAGTGAATATATTTGCCATGTTTAGTTTATTTATAAGAAGTGATGCAATATTGGTCAAATTTATAGAATACGAAGAGACTAATAAGTTAACAGTAACACGCACGTTCTCAATCTAGGTCACTAGTTCCCCAACTTTCTCGCTTTATTTAGTGTATCACGATTTTTTCACACGGCACCCAAAGTCAGAAAACCCCTACAAATTGCGGTTATGTTAGTGCGGTTAGATTAGATAATTTGGAATATCCCGCGGCGCGCACTTTAAAAAAACCCCGCTAATTTACGTCATAAATCGTAAGGACTAGACGCGTCATCAACCGAAGGAAGAGGTACATCTTGATATGGCGTCACTAAGACAACCCACTGAAGCTACATTAAAGGCTAGTATAAAAATAATTTTTTAAAAATGTATTTGGCTTGTGTTTATTATGAATTTACAGCATTACGTATACTTGTTCTATAAATATTCTACTTTCATGTTCGTTTAATATTCTATGTGTTAAATGTAGCATTATCATGACTTTTTTTTTATATAAAAAAAAAGAAGTGACATTTGTCACGTTTCAGGGGCATGGGAACATTTTCAAATCAGAAAATTGTAGATTTGTAAAATGGATTGGGAACTATGATGATCGAATATCAGAACTTAATATTAGAACAACAGTTTATTTTTTAGTTTTTTTTTATTTATTTAATTTTTTAAGTAATTTATTTTTAGTTCACACACACACACACACACAATGTTCCCACCCCATCCGCTGTTACAACTCGACACACCCTTTCTAACTAGTGATAGATCGAATTCATACAGAATTTCACTCTGAGTTATATGTATTGGGTATCTAGAACTTAACAGTTCTAGGACTAGAAGAACCAGACGTTTTTACTGCTTTCTTTATTTTTAATCATGTGCTTTTATCATCACATCACCCACCCAAACCTCTTTATAACTGGTTATAGATTTTAAAAACTCAATTTAAGCAAAAGTTTAAAAAAATGAAGAAGAAGAAAGAAATTAGGCGTTAGTTTTGGGTTCCACTGAAATAGAATCCGACACTGCAGAGGATAAAAGTCCCAGACAGTCTGGCATTTTGAGTCTACTTGTATTTGTATTTTTCTTTTCTTCCTTGTTTCTTTTCAAATATGAAAAAAGATAAAATAATGTTTTGGGACGGAGTCTGCAGGCTCCAAGCGCAGGACGAAACTTTTCCACTATCATCCCCCCTTCCCCCCCTTGTAACTATCGAGTGGAATATTTCCTTCAAACATCCGCTAGTTCCGTTCAGGCTGATTTAATTTTGTTTTGAATATGTTTGTGTGTTGTTGTTTGGGGATTTATTTTTTTTTTAAAGCGCTTTTGCTTTTCATTATCATTCTTGCCATCTTTACCAGTTTAATTCTCTGGCTGTTCAGAACGTACGAGGAAACGCGTACTTCACCATGTGACTGGGCACACAAGGCTGTGACTTAATATTCAAGAATATTTAGTGCTTATGAGTCTATTGAAAACACCCTGTGTCGTATACACCTGTTTCCTATCAGCCAGACACATTATAGACATACACTTGCACACTTTATAGACATACACTTGCGCACATTCACTGTCATACACTTGCCCACATTCATTGTCATACACTTGCACACATTCACAGACATACACTTGCACACATGCACAGACATACACTTGCACACATTCACAGACATACACTTGCACACATTCACAGATATGCACTTGCACACATTCGCAGAACATACACTTGCACATATATATTTTAAACACATATGCACACACACAGATACACACACACACTCACACGCACACTTGCTTATTTTTTTTTAAAGTAAAATTGTATTTTTAAAAAACTGTAGCATCCAATCAGTTTTCGCGTTAATCCAAAGGCGAAATGACGTGTAAGGACGAATTAGGTCGTGGTAGGAGGGTAATTATTGTGATTTAATGGTCGTCGTGACTCAGATTACACCGTGAGTGATACGGTATAAGGCTATGTAAAAATGTCAAAACAGAAGTCTTGGCTAGCCCCATAGGAATTTACATCACGTCTTAGTTACTAGTCGCAAAAATCCAGCAAAACCTCAAATCTTGGTTGGCTTCCAAAGACTCCATCAGAACCTCAAATCTTGGTTGGCCTCCAAAAAATCCAGCAAGTCTTGGTTGGCCTCAAAAGAATCCAACCTAACCGCAAGTCTTGGTTGGCCTCAAAAGAATCCAACCTAACCACAAGTCTTGGTTGGCCTCCGAAGAATCCAGCATAACCGCAAGTCTCTGTTGGCCTCAGCCGTAAATCCAGCCATTAGTCACACATTGCATGAACTACTTATACTGTCCACAAATGTTTGCAGTGCTAAGTATGAGACTATAATTACAAAATCACCTTAAAGTGAAATGGAACCTAGGTCAGCCACAGCTAAGAATAAATACGTATGAAATGAGTCATTCCCATTATTAGAATCAAGACTGCAAAATTTAAACTTTCAGAGAGTAGGAACCCGAACAAAGAAGACAAATGTGAAACAAGAACAAAACAAGGGCATAGGGCATAATGTGAATGTTTTTGCAACCAGCAGGTCTCGCCAATTTTTGATGGAAACTAGGGCACACTGTGACGTGTTTTGCAACAAACAAGCCTCGCCAATCTTTGATGGAAACTAGGGCACACTGTGACGTGTTTTGCAACAATCAATCCTCGTAATTCTTTAATGGAAATTAGGGCACAATGTGACGTGTTTTACAACAAGTAACACGCTAATTCTTGATGGAAACTAGGGCATAATGTTACGTTTTCTAAAGCAAAGTTGGTCCATATTTGTGTGTGTGTATTTAATCTAGCCGAGCGCTAACATTAATTAAGGTTCAGTATGGTGTATCCTGCACACAAATTAGTTCGATTTAGCTTGTGTTTGTCCAGCTGAGAGCTGAAATCGAGAATGCCTTGATTTTGCCTGCGCTAGTTAGGCGTCGAATTCTGACAGAAAGTCAGATAAGCATAATGTATCCTGACGCAAAAAATAAAAAATAAAAAGAAAGAAAAAGGCAATAACCACCCCTCCCCACCCCTCTGCACTTTACATGAGTTAGCCTAGCCGAGCTCCCAGAGAAACTAGCCCAGGTACTAATAATGGTTGAACAAATGGTTGATGGATATGTTCCCACACTTCTTAGAAGTTCTTGCTTTCCAGAGAGCTTTTTTATTTGCTGTCAGAACTGTGTGGCATGATACTTCGGGCGCCGCTTCATAGTGACGGTGCACAACAAACAAATCAAGAGATTTTCTGGCAGGTCATGCTGTCTTGGATACATAGCAATTCCAGGATGAACACACGCACATACACAAACACACACTCTCTCATTCTCTCTCGTTCACACACTCGCACGCAAAACTTTTTAATCTTACTTGGTTTATAATGAAATAGATTTTGATCAGCCGCAAAGGGAGAACAGCATTTTGGTAAAAATAGATCTGAAGTAGAAATATTTGCCGATTTACAACAGTCCCAAAGAAAGAACACCGTTCATTCCTTACAACAACAAAACGAAAAAGATATTCCAAAACTCTTTTATGCGAGGCAATTCTTTGAGCAGTTTAAAGCACAACAAATATTTAATATAATTCTTTTTTTTTTAAAAACTGCTATTACTAATAATGTGGAGATGGGTTCTTCATTGCTCACAAACTGTTGATCACAAGGCTTGACGTTCAATTACATCATGCTTGACTACACCAATGTTTGCTTCCACTATGTCAATGTTGCTTTATGTCAATGTTGCTTCGATTACATCAATGTTGCTTCGATTACATCAATGTTGTTTCGATTACCTCAATGCTTGCTTCAATGTTACTTTTATTATATATTATATCAGTGCTTGCAATATTAGTTTCAACAAGAATATTTGGAACATATGTGATTTTGAATTCAGACTACATAGACTATGTGTGTGATGCTTAATTTGAAATATTTAGACATCTATGTGGTGCTCAACTTAAAATATTTAGAGTAATTATGACACTGAAGTTGGAATATTTAAACTAATTGTGACACTGGAATTGGAATATTTCATTAATGACATTAATAACCTAACTTGGCATGTTCAGTATTTGTCTACGGTGCCTGATTTCCATCTAATTTTCTAATGATTTCTTGAAACGCCCCATTCCCTCCCTGCCAGCCATATTCAGACCTCAAAGGGTGGAACAAAAGAACCATAAGCAAGTGAAGAAAACACTTTTTGACTGATTTATATAACCTTTAACCTATCAACTCATATCAACTTGTACAACACATGACCTAAGAGAGAAGATAAATCACTCCCATAAACTATATTTTGGGAGAAATCCCCAACAACAAAGAAAAACCAAAACCAAACCCAATCTCAAAAATTTATGATCGGTAGTTGTCATAGTGAGGAAACAGAAAGAAAAAATAAATAAATTTATTATATCTATAGTAATCATTTGTGGCATGCCATGTGGCTAACACGAACCATGTTGTCTCAGTCTGGGCAGTAGAGTGTCAAGGGATGGCAACAACTTTTATTATATGTGTGGTGGAGTAAATTTGCCTATCCCTATTTCTAAACGTAATAATTATATATTTGTTGCCAATATTAACGTGACCCAACCTTGGGCACTGCTCATGATGATATTTTTGTAAATACCAGAGTTAGAGTAAACAACTCAGTTGGAGAATATGCTAGAACTTGCTGATTCAATCCAAGCCAGTTCCAAGCGAATGAGTAGATTTCTGACTAATAGTCTCACACATGTTCATAACAACTTCATCCAATGGGGATCAACTGAAAGTTACTTTTGTTGAAGAAAGTCTATATTTTAATCACTTTTATTTTGATATAACTCAAGTCCGGTCATAAAGGCGACCGTTAGCTTATGGTAAGTTAATTGACTGATAAAGAAAGAATGGTCTTAGAAATATTTCATACATGTTTGCTATTGATCTATGATTTGAATTGGAGAATGCTTATTTAATTGAACCATTAGTTCTATGTTCACTACTGTACTCTACTGGATCACGTTGGTGT
The DNA here is from genome assembly GCA_028829895.1 of Sinotaia quadrata. NCBI lineage: Eukaryota > Metazoa > Mollusca > Gastropoda > Architaenioglossa > Viviparidae > Sinotaia > Sinotaia quadrata. The sequence goes on from CM054180.1 coordinate 105,288,328, forward strand.
GTGTATTCAACGTTGTCATCGAACTTATGAGTAAATGTGATGCTGTAAATTGATTCCTGTGAATTCTGTTCACGTGCCAATACAACGTAAGTTGAAATTTGAGTTTGGCCTCTAGAATTCATGAAGACTTTATGACCATTCCTTGTTGTGCAACTTGAATAGCGCGCACGAAGATTCTAGAACACTCTGAGTGGTGGGCTTCGATAGCGCATGCGAAGTTCTGGATGATTCTCCACAGTGTGCGTTGTGAGCGCATCGGACATTCTGGAACAGTTGTGTAACGTACCTAGAAGGGGTACGTTGGAACGTCACATAATGAGAAAGTGACTTGTTGAAAACTGCGTGATTGTGAATATGTGCTAGTGACAGCTGCCATCATTGAAAAGGTTACATTACATTGACTACAATTATCTCTAAAACTCCACTCTCATTTCTATGAACCATATCTATGACTGCTGATATACATGCCAGGATAAACTGAATGAGCGTCTAGCGTTTAATCAAATATTGTTTTGGTGATGTAAATGTCAATGCTCTTTTGATTATATTCATATGTTGCATATTTGATTGCTGATTTAATAAATTTATTGTAATTAACTTTATTGCACATATGTTAAAACGTATGTTGGAATAATAATGGGTGGGCGGGGCTCATTAAATAAAAGATGAACTTTTATTACTCCTTCTCCTCTTTTATTACTCCTCCCACAAGATCAATGTGTCTCTCACTTGTCAGATTATAAGGGTGTCGTAAAACTCTACACTTTATAAGATAGACGTTTTATTGTAGTAAAAAATTTCCACCCAAAGAAACATTATGCGACAGTAAAACGTCTATCTTATGATCTAGGATGGTTATATGGTTATAAATGCGTTATAATCATGGGCAAAATGAATCAGAAAGTTTCAAAAGTTACAATGTTTCTAGACATTAAATTTTTTTTCTTTTAGGTAAATTATGATAGATTAGCATATGTTGTGGAAGACGAACATTAAACAAAACAGCTGGTGAAGCCTGGCAAAATGTTAAAAGTACATTGAAATGTTATCCTTTGCATTCCTCTCTCAACCGTTATTATATCGTCACAGTCACGGTGATTTAAATTGATCCTGATGAGCGCAAATTGCTTTCTGGAGCTGTTAGAAAATAACGCCCACAGTGGTTTAAACTGATCCTGATGAGCGCAAGTTGCTTTCTGGAGCTGTTAGAAAATAACGCCCACAGTGATTCAAATTCTCGGGATGCAAAGTATTTTCCACGAACCTTAACAACATCTCGCTCTCAGTGATTTCTAGTTTAAGAAACGTAAAGTATTTTTAGAGAGCCGTAACAACATCTCGCTCTCAGTGATTTCTAGTTTAAGAAACGTAAAGTATTTTTAGAGAGCCGTAACAACATCTCGCTCTCAGTGATTTCTAGTTTAAGAAACGTAAAGTATTTTTAGAGAGCCGTAACAACATCTCGCTCTCAGTGATTTCTAGTTTAAGGAACGTAAAGTATTTTTAGAGAGCCGTAACAACATCTCGCTCTCAGTGATTTCTAGTTTAAGAAACGTAAAGTATTTTTAGAGAGCCGTAACAACATCTCGCTCTCAGTGATTTCAGGTTTAAGAAACGTAAAGTATTTTTAGAGAGCCATAACAACATTTCGTTGTCGGTGATTTCTAGTTTAAGGAATGTAAAGTATTTTTAGAGAGCCGTAACAACATCTTGCTCTGAGTGATTTCTAGTTTAAGGAATGTAAAGTATTTCTGGAATATCCATTACAACAACTCGTTGTCGGTGATTTCTAGTGTGAGGAACGAAAACTATTTTTAGAGATCCGTTACAACAACTCGTTGTCGGTGATTTCTAGTCTGAGGAACGAAAAGTATTTTTGGGAGAATCGTTACAACAAGCGAATTAAATTTTGAGAAGTGCAATCTATTTTCCATCAACTATTACAACAAAGCACTGAATTATATTTTGAAGAATGGAAGTTATTTTCACTGAGCTGTTCTTTCCTAAGGCAGCCGGTGGATTCCAGTCGACCTTGACCTTGATTTTCTTGTCCAGGCTCCGTTGGTCTGGCTCTGGGTCTTTGAGAGTGAGGTAATTTGTCACTTGCCAGTGTCATTTCATGGAATCACCATTCCCCCACTCGCCTCCCATCAGCTTTAGGACGCAGAAGCAAATTAATGCTACTAAATCGTAGTTGTTGCCTACTTTGAATGATGCACTTTTAGTTTGGTACAGAATTTCTCGCAGCTGACATGTATAAATCCATTAAATGAACATACCAGTATGTCGTTTTAAGTTTCATGAACGATATACATGAAAGCGTTAATGGCTTGCTGCCATTTCGCATAATTGTTCTGCTTGTATATTTCAAGAATTGCCACGGGCTGAAACATTTCTTGGGCTATATGAGAAAGATTAATTTTATCTTTTTGGGGGGGCTAAAGCTGACCGAGAGGAAGAACGGTCGAAAATTTCACATTTAAACAACCAGTGAGAAATGTATGAAAATACACACCTCAGACAACACTAACAACAATTGTTAAGAACTGCAAAGATTAATTATTTATTTTTAGAAATGTCTGACAATGCACCCATAATACAGTAATATCAATTGCCTTTTGAGAACTTCACCTTATACACTTCTCGAAATGCCAAGAATTTCACTCATAATACAGCTCTAAAACTGTTAAAGATTTCAATGTTTTTCACTTCTTGAAGTGTCTGACAAAACACTCACAATACAGTAATAAAATTACTGAGTGCATCTTTATGCATTTCTCGAAATGCCTGTAAATAAGTGAGCACTTCACTTAATCAGTTCTAGAAGTATCTGACAGTATATCCATAATGCAATACTTAAGTGTATCGATAACTTCAGTACTATGCACTTCTCGACATGGCTTTAAGTATGCGCATAAGAGTATTAAATATTGCTGAGAACTTAAGCATTCTGCAGTTTTGAAATACCAAAACGCACGCACGAGATAGTGTAAAGTCGTCATCTTCAAAATTATGCAACTCTTGAAATGTCTGAAAAGTGATGCATTAAGGTAAAATACTAAAAAAAACAATTGTTGGAAATTCAACATTATGAAATTTAATGAAAATACGTATACATGGTAAAATACTATAATTAAGTTTAATTATTGTCCACCTTTATAATCAAAGAATTTGGTAAACTATTTTAAGTTTTCGGAGTCTCACCATTAAGCTAACAGCTGCCTTTCATGACCGGACTTCTTGTCACACCAAATTCAAAGTGATTAGACAATAGAATTCTTTACAGCAGGTAAACTTTTGATCTCAGCCCATTGGCTGGTCTCGTTATGACCTCGTGGTCTCGTCTTGTAAATCTTAACTATTGGATATAAAAAAAACTACTCGTCCACCTAAAAACGGTTTAAAACACATCAGCAAGTCTAGCACATTCTTTACCTGAGTTGTTAACTTCCAACTTTGACACTTACAAATATCAGCCCAAGCAGGACCCAAGGTTCGGGTCACTTTGACATTTAACAATTTATATAACAATTAAGTTTAGAAATAGGGATAGGCAAATTTATCTGTTACAGGGAGTTTCCAAAAAGCAAAAATAAAGTTAAACGTATCTGATTAGACATGATTCAAACCTTAAACTGACTAGACACGATTCAGACTTTATACTGACTAGACATGATTCAGACCTTACATTGACTAGACATGACTCAGACCTTACACTGACTAGAATTGATTCAGATTTATGCTGAGTAGACATGATGCAGATCTTACACTAACTAGACACGATTAAGATCTTACACTGACTAGACATGATTCAGACCTTACACTAATTAGACATCATTGTATCCATTCTGCACTACTGCTTAGTAATGGCATGAAGTTATTTATTCATTCTGTACTTTAAAAACTGGCCCGATATGGATAATGATTTATGCATTATTCAGAAGTGGCTAAATAGTTACGAACACAGAATATGTTGTGCATTCATCCACAGAAAATGAATCCGCAAAAACATGGCAGAGCCTGAAGCTGTTTGTGCAGCTGGGGAAGGAACTGAAAACATCCTGCACTCCAAATCTGCAGAATACTGATTATTTTCAAAACGGTTTTGCAGTACCGTGAGATGTCGAGGTCTCCAAAATAAACACGCCAGACTGCAGTTGTATCCACAACTCCTGAAGATGTCTGGTCGTTTAACGTTGTTCGGCGGTTGTCTCGTGACGTAATGTGAAAAGTTGTCCACAGGTTTTATTTAATTTTTGGTGAAACATTTTTATAAACGAGATACATAACAAATGAAGTGCATAGTGGGATGTAAATGTGGGTAACATAAAATATAGTGCATAGTGCACTTTAAAACTTCACACACATAACGCACAGAGATAAAATGTTTGTACGCACAGGCAGATTTATCATTCGCTTATTTGGAGCCGAGGTGGCAAAATATTTATACGTGTGTGATTAAAGGTTTGATGCTGGTGTTAAAAGCAGGATATTAATAGTAGAACCGCCTGTCGCTCGTCTTAACCTAGATTTCTGTTGAACTTGTAACGTGAAGACACAGAGCTAGTATCGTCTTACAACCGCAACATCGTACACTGGTCGAACCCACATTTCAGAAATGAACATTTGTTCCCTTTCTGAAGATTAGTATGCTCAAGTTGGGAGTTATGGGCTTTTACAATTTAGTCTCGGAACACCCCCCTCCATCTTCTCCTTCTATAAACGTCATAGTTTAGTTCTCACACAACTGGAACAGATTATGGATAGGCACAGCAGGATGAAATTTTCCTTCATTCGGTACAAAAACAAATTCCGTGTAAAATAATTCAAACATTAGACAGTCATTGTATTTCTAGACATACTCCAGATGACTGGGAACGAAATAAAGAATGTGTACTCATAAGCAGTGCTATCTATCTATCTATCTATCTATCTGTCTGTGTCTATCTCTATCTGACTGTCAGTCAGTGAGTCTGTTAGCCTGTCTATCTATCTATCTGACTGTCAGTCATTGAGTCTGTTAGCCTATCTATCTGTCTATCTATCTATCTATCTGTCAGTCAGTGAGTCTGTAAGCCTGTCTATCTATCTATCTATCTTACTGTCAGTCATTGAGTCTGTTAGCCTATCTATCTGTCAGTCTATCTATCTATCTGTCAGTCAGTGAGTCTGTTAGCCTATCTATCTATCTATCTATCTGTCTTTCTATCTATCTATCTATCTATCTATCTTACTGTCAGTCATTGAGTCTATTAGCCTATCTATCTGTCTATCTATCTATCTGACTGTCACTCAGTGAGTCTGTTAGCCTATTTATCTATCTATCTATCTGTCTTTCTATCTATCTATCTATCTATCTGTCAATCAGTGAGTCTGTTAGCCTATCTATCTATCTATCTATCTATTTGCGTGGTCTACCGGTCTCCGCTTTCTTCCAGATGGTGTCCATCGCATCGCATTCTTGGGGTATTCTTGATCTGGTAGACGAAGAATATGACCGGCTTGGCGCATCCGATGTTCTGTCATGATATCTTGTAGCCTTCTGGAATAACGTGACGTTTTGCAGCCTTCTGGAGCCATACAACGCTCTGTCACGAGGTCTTGTAGTCTCCTGGAGTCGCACAACGTCTGCCACAAAGTCTTGCAGCCTTCTGGAGTCACATGACGTTCTGTCATGAGGTTTTGCAGTTTTCTGGAGCCACTTCTCCGCAAGAAACGTCGTTGACTGTATGTCGTGCGTACAATTTTACCGCCATCGTCGTGACCTGCAAAATATGTCAGTCAGGATCAGAACGTAACAAAGTCTCCCCTTCTTGTAAAAGCAAATAATATCTTATTGAGCACATCATCATCATTATTATTATTATTATTATCCAGTCTCTTTCCACGACTTCTGTTTGACTGTCGGCTGAGATCCTAGGTCTCGGAATCTTACCAAGATTCTGGGAGATCCAAAGTTTTACGGAGGATGTGGGCACTTCCGAGGAGCGCTGCTTTGAGTAGTGGAGCGATTCTGTGGTTTCCAGGGAGTTTATTCAGGTAGCCTTCCAATTCTGATGTTATGTTCCCCAAGGCTCCTATCACTATTGGTATCACTTCTGCTTTTACATTCCACAGTCTCTGGATTTCTAATCTGAGGTCTTGGTATTTTTCTATTTTTTCTCTTTCTTTTGTTTTTATGTTTCTATCACATGGAACAGCGACATCAATAATTGTTACTGTTCTGTTGGTCTTATTGAGAACTACAATGTCTGGTCGTCTTGCAGGAATAACCCGGTCTGTTCTTATCTCGAAGTCCCACAGTATTTTGACTTCTTCTGTTTCGATGACTGCTTCTGGTTGATGCATCCATGTTCTTTCTGGGGTTTTTATGCCATAGTTCTCACACAGATTTCTATGTATGTGTTTTGCCACTTCATTGTGTCGTTTGGTGTATTCTGTTCCAGCCAGAACCTGACATCCAGATAGTATGTGTTCTGTTGTCTCATCCATGGATTTGCAAAGTCTACATTTGGAATCATTTGAAATTTTCATGATTTTCGTTTTGTGTGCTTTGGTGTTGAGTGCTTGATCTTGTGCAGCTGTTATGAGTGCTTCTGTTTCTGCTTTCAATCCTGCCTCTTTCAACCATTTGTACGTTGATTGCTTTGTTGATATTTCGTCGGCTTGTCGTACATATTGGCCATGTAGAGGTTTCTGTCTCCAGGTATGTGCTAGTTCTTGCTTCGTTGTTTTCTTCCATGTTTCTTTGTCTGTTTCTGGTGGCTGGAATAGTCCACTCCTTTTTACTAATTCTATCAGTGGATCATCTTTATTGTTATTCCAGATGTAGTCCACAAGGCCAATGACTTCTCCTTCAATGACATGTTTAATTTTCTTGAGACCTCGGCCTCCCATTTTTCGAGATACATAGAGTCTGTCTACGTCTGCTAATTATTATTATTATTATTATTATTATTATTATTATTATTATTATTATTATTATTATTATTATTATTATTATTCAGCTTCTTTCCACGACTTCTGCTTGACTGTCGATTGTGATGAAAGGTCTCGGAATCTTACCAAGATTCTGGGAGATTCAAGGTTTTACGGAGGATGTGGGAACTTCCTAGGAGCGCTGCTTTGAGTAGTGGGGCGAGTCTGTGGTTTCCAGGGAGTTTATTCAGATAGCCTTCCAACTCAGATGTTATGTTCCCCAAGGCTCCTATCACTGTAGGTATCACTTCTGCTTTTACATTCCACAGTCTTTGAATTTGTAATCTGAGGTCTTGGTATTTTTGTATTTTTTCTCTGTTTTCTCTGTTTTTATGTTTCTATCACTTGGAACAGCGACATCAATGATTGTTGCTGCTCTTGTTGAACTTATTGAGAACTACAATGTCTGGTCTTCGTGAAGGAATCATTCGATCTGTTCTTATCTCGAAGTCCCACTGTATTCTGACTTCTGTTTCAGAGACTGCATCTCGTTGATGCATCCATGCTCTTTCTGTGGGTTTTTATGCCATAGTTCTCACACAGATTTTATGCCCTAGTTCTCATACAGATTTCGATGTATGTTTAGCTACTACGTTGGATCTTTTGGTGTATTCTCTTCCAGCCAGATCCTGACACCCAGTTAGTATGTGCTCTGTTGTTGCATCCATGGTTTTGCAGTCATTTTTAGAATCTCACATAAACATGTATACTTTGAAAGTATGATTGGATCATCAAAAAGATGTGTTAAGGAGATATTTTAGTATTGCTGCATTGACTTTTACTATTCCAACTTTGACTTCTGCTTAGGCATACGTATTTGCAACAGACGACATTGTCGCTGGATACTGTAACAGTACTCGGCACTTTTCAACTGCTTTTCTTTAATAACCAAGAGATAACTCTGGTATAGAGATGTCAATGTACGATACTTCTCTGCTCATATAAACACTCAATTGGGGATTTTTCAGCCGCAAAACAGACAATGGCATTCGATAGACAGAGAAGGGTACATCACATTGGGTGAGCGGGTAAAAAGTCACAGAAAGAAAATTTCACCACACACACACACACACACACACACACACACAAATGTCACAGGAAAATGTGTATGTATGTATTGTTTATTTACATGCTTGTCTGGCGTGTTATCACTAAATTAGGACCATAATGCAATGGCTTTGCTTTGAATCAAATTATTTTTAATGCAGTTCCTTGGCGTTCCTTTGAACTATGCTTCTAGTGCTAGATCAGTCATAGCTATTTTTAAAATCTTGTTTACTACGCGAGTTGTGTCGGAAATATCAGAGGCAGAATCGTTTAAATCTCACACCTCCGTGATAGAGCTTAGTCAGGTTCAAACGTGTTGCCGACTAGGACATAAAGGTACCAGTATCATAGAGAACTTAGGTTCAAACGTGTTGCCGACTAGGGCATAAAGGTACCAGTATTATAGAGAACTTAGTCAGGTTCAAACGCGTTGCCGACTAGGACATAAAGGTACCAGTATTATAGAGAGCTTTATTCGCTACCGACAAAAATTCAAAGGAGAAAACCCACTTGAAGAAAATATGAAAATCAGACGCATTTATACACGTATATGCACATATGAATATCACATAAAGTCTAAAAGTAACACATTAAAAAAATAATTTTGCGTTCTTTTTGTATCACGAATAAAATCACATAATAAACTCAAATTAATTTAAATGTTTATTTTAATACATGCAATAATTTTGGGAACTCAACTAAGCTAAATATACTGTAAGACACAAATGTAAACATATGGTTATAGCATTCATCTAGGTGAGTTTTATTAATATTGCATGCCACCATTCAAATTTATATTTTATTAGAACTTACATATATGCCGACTGTTTTGATTAATTAATACCATATTTAAACTTTAAAATCGCCGACTAGTACGAGAACAATAGGACACTATTAATATTACAGTTAATACAGTAATTTTTAATCTCGATCGGGAAATAATTTTCAAAAGTGAAAATAAACTGACGTATTTACATAAAATGAAACTAAATAAAAAGTCACCAATGAAGTCATGTTTCAAGCAGTCACATCAAACTAAATAAAAAGTCATCAATGAAGTCATGTTTCAAGCAGTCACATCAAACTAAAACATATGTTAGTTTATTTTTTTTTAAAGAACATTTTATCCTACAGTTACCAGCCGTAGGTATTTAACAAGAAGATTATTTTTAAAATAAGTAAATAAAATCAAGCAAACAAAACCGACAATTAACTGTCATGTTTAAAACATAAAATAAAGCAGAGAGAATAGTACAGTATTATCAAAAACACAAAACTACATTTAAAAAATTATACCAAGTTAATTTATGAGGTTTTTATATCTACATAATCTACATATTATGTGCTATTGAAGATACCAGAATTTGCTAAGTTTTAAAGCTTTTTCATTTATTTATGGTTACTGTTAAGCGTTTGATAGTATAATTAATGAATGATTTTAGCGTTTGATGTTTTGTTTATGATTTAATATTCATAATTAAGGCGAATGCTCCAACCGACTCCACCAAGAAAGTCTGGCACTGTTTTGCGGTTTTTTTTTTGTCGGGCTACACTCAAATTTCGAAAGCGTTGTTGTATTTGGACGTAGCGCCGTCTGCCGACAGCATTTTGCAAACTAATGGTTCTGACTGTAACTTCTTCACGCTGAAACCATTGAATTACGCGCCAAATTGAGGGGAGATAATGCACAGCAGACTGTAGAGTTTATTATTCCATCCTTCGCCTCCTTTGTTTGTACAAGGACTGATTTTAACTTGGCAAGGTACACATTCCAGAGGCGAGGGGCGAAAATTTACTATTATTCAATCTATAATATACGTGTTTATAGACTTCATGCATAATTACATAACTATGTGTGTGTATGTCACATAATTAAATATGTGAATTATGTTATGAATTATAATATGTATACATTTTATAAATAACACACACACACACACACACACACACACACACACACACACACACACGTTTAACCCCGAGCGAGAATCGAGCCGTGACTTTAATGAGTTGTCCTTACTTCCATTTACTGTTATTCACTTTATAATAAACATGCATATGGACTTACAATTAAAATTAATTAAAACAGAATAAATGTATGAATTAGAATGCATTTATACGGTATATAAAATATGCGCTCGTGCGCACCAAAGACAAAAAAAGCGCGCATAACGCATTCACTAATAGCATCTTTCATCCCGAACAGGATTTGAACCAAGCACATCTTGAGTGAGCAACTAACCTCCCTGCCATTTCCTGCTTTACTTACAGTTAATAAATAATATAGCACATACACATTGACATTTAACATATATTGTGACTTTATTTCCTGTGACTTTTTTCCTACGACTTTTTTTCCTGTGACCTTTATTCCTATGACTTTTTTCCTGTGACCTTTATCCCTATGACTTTTTTCCTGTGACCTTTATTCCTATGACTTTTTTCCTGTGACCTTTATTCCTATGACTTTTTTCCCCTACAGTCATCATATTGACAGTCACATCGTTTGATCGGAAAATGCTTAAAACAAGACTGATTTAATGTCTTCATAAATTTTCTTCACTTGTATGTACCTCCAAGCACTGCACACTACGTTCCAGTAGTTCTATTTATAACTTAAGAAAACAATATTAAATGCGAGTGATTCGTTGTAAATTTATAAAGTGAGCAATGAAAGCCAGAATTTGGCCACCAAATTCTATTTTTATAACAACTATGTCAGTGCGCATGCTACTTGACCTATATGTTCAGGAAAGTCGTGGATTATAATGTTTTCGAGTGGTGAGGGGGAGGGGGAATAGGAGGGATGGATAGTGGGTAGGTTGTAACAGATAGGAGAAATAAAAACTTTAAGCAGGGTTAGTTTATCCACTGTTCGTAGAACACTCAAAGAAATTCCAGAGAATGGTCAATACAATTTCAGTTCATATTTTCCGTTTTACATTTGTACATAAGTTAACTTAAACCCAAACATGTTCTTTGCGAAATCATACACTAAAACACACACTATCATACAACTTCATAGAGCTTCTAAAACCAAGTAAATAACTTAAACACAAACATGTTCTATGCGAAGTCATACACTAAAACACACACACTATCATACAACTTCATAGAGCTTCTAAAAACAAGTAAATAGTTTGCACACGGCTTAGGTTTTCAAGGGTGGGGTGGGGTGGGTTTACTTATTGACAGCGTAATAGTTGACGTAATTTAAACAGCTAGACACTTTGGGTTCAGGACTGGAACTAGGGTACCACGTTCCCTAGCCCTTAAGTCTTCCTTCGACATAAGAATGAAGACCTCTCGATTCTCCACAGGTCTCAAGCATTCGACATATTAGTCTTCTTTGCCCCCCCCCCCACACACACACCCCGAAGCAGACACGCAATCTCTTTTCCATGCAACCAGTGTGACTGATTCCAAGCATCCATTCGATATCTCAAATTCTGACACTCCTATTTCCAGGATCCCGCTTGTCAAAACCATATCCCACCCCACCCCAGGCAAGCGTTCCGTTCTCGACATCAGTGGGTTTCAGCGTCTAGAGACTCGAATCATAGGGGAAGAGGTGTGTGTGTGTGTGTGTGTGTGTGTGTGTGTGTGTGTGTGTGTGTGTGTGTGTGTGTGTGTGTGTGTGTGTGTGTGTGTGCGTGTGAGAGAGAGAGAGAGAGAGATCTACATTAATAACATTAAAATTGTAATAGTTGGGTTTGACGTCATACAATAAACAAATGAGTCAGTGCTATTCTCGCCAACAAAAAATATTTGAGATGAAAAATAAAAGATGTTTTTTTTAAATTATAAGCCTTCAACCTGTTTCTATTGTGACGCCAACGCCAATTAGTTAATTGTTATGATATTTGTAATTAATTAATCATCCATAACTAATTACAAGTAATGAGAACCTTAATTTATGTTATTAATAATTCTCCAGTAGACGCCACTCGTCTGTCTCACTTGGCGGATATGCGGCGCTGTAAACGTTTTCTCTCTTCCACAACATTAAAGACAAACATTTACCGTCACACAATATTTCTGTAGGTGGAAAACATATAAGCATCATAGTTGACAATTTGTAGAAATGATAGTCTACTCACATAATGCATCTCTACGTAAAATGCAAGTATAACATATCAATAGCAAAAATACACAAATATTTCTAAGTCCATTCTCTCTCAATCAGAGACTTCATGCCACCAAATTCACGTGATCAGACAAAAGAATTCTCTACAGCATGTAAACTTTTGATCTCAGCCCATTGGTTGGTCTCATTCTCGTAAGTCTTAACTATTTGATAATAAAACTACTCATCCACTTAGAACTGGTTTGCACTGCATCATAAGTTTTCTAGCATATTCTCAACTCGAGTGTTTACTCCAACTCTGATACTTACAAAAGTACCTTCATAAGGAGTGCCCAAGGTCGGGTCAATGCAACAATTTAACAATTTATATAACAATTATTTCTAGAAATAGAGATAGGCAAATTTACTCTGCCACACAATTGAAATAAATGTTTTGATGTTTCCTAGATGAGCTTTATTGACTTTATCTTGTCCCAATTTAGTTCAGAATGTTTACATCGATTTGCCTAGGGCATTGTTTTGCTGAAATCCAGAAATGTCAACAAATGTTTTTCTTTTTCAGCCATTGATTGAATTACCATTGTAGCGAAGATCCATTGAAAGGGCATGCAATTACATAATGGTGACAGATTATTTCACCAGTAAGCGATATTATTAGTTTAATTAGATCCTTTTTTCCTGATGATATTTTTAGTTTGCTGTCTGGAAATTCTGGTAACCTGGATAGAGCAGTAAATGTATATGTGTGGACTGCAGTGATTGTCTGTAGGAATAAAACTATATGTGGTCTGGCACCAGATAACCAAATGGACTGCAGTGGGTATCTATTCTATACGAATAAAAGAACTCAAAGACCGTAGATGTACAAGACTCTTGCCTTTATCTCTCTATCACCAAACTCTTCAAGGCAGACCCTTACCTCACTATTTTTGGACTCTAATAAATTAAGTCACTTCATTCCAACATGTCAGTAGCTATAGTTTTTTTTAAAATGATTCTCTCTTTTTTGTGTGTCTCTGAAGAACGTTTTTACTAAATTCATTTTCTTTGTTATACTCTGTCCCTAAAGAACGTTTTTACTAAATTCACTTCTGTTGTACTCTGTGTCCTTGAACAATGTTTTTACTAAATTTATCTTCTGTTGTACTCTGTGTCCCTGAACAATGTTTTTACTAAATTCATCTTCTGTTGTACTCTGTGTCCCTGTACAACGTTTTCACTAAATTCATCTTCTGTTGTACTCTGTGTCCCTGTACAACGTTTTCACTAAATTCATCTTTTGTTTGACATTAGTATATAAACAATGGGACTTTATATGTCTTTAGTGTTCGGCAGTTCGTTCAATGTCTTAGTCAAGTAGTAAATTGTCCGTTGGTGCTATTCAAAATATTGGAGGAAAATAAAATGCGTTACTTACACATGCAGCTTTCTTCACCCTACTTTTCCACGATCATAATAATATTACTATATCCCATTGCCAGAGAATTTAGAACTCCTTCAAAGTCAAGTACTTTCAACCGTTTGTTGGGAATGATTAATCGCAGGAGTGGAGTTAGAATGTGGGAATGAGGTGTGAACCGGAAACTATTGTCAGTGGGTCAGGAGGTCGTCGTCGTGGAATGCGAGCAGACGGTAGTGAGTGTATTGCTGGCAGGGTGAGGCGAGGTGGGGCGGATGGAATACGGAGAGCAGAGCTACTGGAAGAACAGTGGGGAGGGTCCATGAGTGCTGAAGGAAAATACGGAAGTATATTCTGAGTCCTTGAGTGCTGAAGGAAAATACGGAAGTATACTCTGAGTCCATGAGTGCTGAAGGAAAATACGGAAGTACACTTTGAGTCCACGAGTACCGAAGGAAAATACGGAAGTATGTCTGAGACTGCAAGATGAGTGATGGTATTCCCGATTAAAAATTCTTCATTAGGTAGTCACATGACTGACTTGTAGACATAGGTGTATAAAACTAGTTTCATCACTTCAGACTTTGGTTACAACGAGATGACATTGTACTACAGCTGGTATTGCTGTTTGGCATGCGGTCCTCGGTGAGAGAGACAAGGGAGAGTTGTTTTTTGTAGGGTAGTCTTTGAAAAAGTGTCAAGAGATACAATAACGACTTATGGTTAGTGTGCGAAATTCAGGTGAGCTTTCAGGCTTGGAATCCATTTCGAACTTGAATTCATTTTGAGCTTGGATTTATTTTGAGCTGGGATCCATTTTTTATTTTGAATCCATTTTGAGCTTGGATTTATTTTGAGCTGGAATCCATTTTTATTTTGAATCCATTTTGAGCTTTTGGTCAATTTTGAACTTGATTCCATTTCGGACTTGGAATCCACTTTGAACTTGGAATCCATTTTGAGCTTGGATTTATTTTGAGCTTGGCATCTATTTTGAGCTTGGAATCCATTTTGGACTTGGGATATAACTCAGCATTGAGTGTGAAAGTCTGTGGAGCTGACTCTCCAAGAGTTTATGAGAAGCCAGTGACAAATGATTGGAAGACCAACTCTGTGAGATACAGAGAGAGAGAGAGAGAGAGAGAGAGAAGAAAAGAATGGTGTACAAAGGACACTTGTCAACACGTCTACACTAGGGACTGGTGGGAATACTTTGTAGCAGAAAGATTATCATTGAGAGATGGCTACATCTCTTGCCGCGTATGATGAGAACACCTCTCACGAACTTGAGACATTGAGATTAGTAGGAGGAGATAGTTATTGACTATTGAAAGTAGTAGGAGATAGTGACTATTGAGATTAGTTGGAGGAGAGAGAGTGACTATTGAGTTTAGGAGGAGAAAGCGACGATTGGGAATAGTAGGAGATACTTAAAGATTATAGAGACCAGTAGGAGACTGTTAATGACTGTTGAAATTAGTAGGAGAGTGTTAGTGACTATTAAGATTAATAGGAAAGTGTTAGTGACTATTGAGATTAATAGGAGAGTGTTAGTGATTATTGAGATTAATAGGAGAGTGTTAGTGATTATTGAGATTAATAGGAGAGTGTTAGTGACTATTGAGATTAATAGGAGAGTGTTAGTGATTATTGAGATTAATAAGAGAGTGTTAGTGACTATTGAGATTAGAATATGAGCTGGTTATTTGGGATGGAGATCCTAGGAGAGTTAATTTCCATAAGGGGGCGTGTCTAAGGATTGAAAATAGCGAGATATGAGATGTTAATTTCGCGTAAATGAGAAAAGTTATCTATCGCCGAATTAATATCTTTAATCCCAAGTAACCCCTTACAAGCTACATTGCTTCCTTCCTTCACATTAATCTCTTTCACAATTTTTAAATCCCGGCCTTAAAATCTTGCAACTGTTTTTGGGAGTTAGTAATTTGTTCATGCGGCCAACGAAGACTAGTCACGTAATGACCGACTTTTCTAATTTATCTTGCAACATTACATACGCACACGCATGCACACACACTCTCTCTCTCATGTAGCTAAGCTAAAATAAAATAATAATTCTTACCGTAATAATAGATTATGATGATGATTAGTAACCTTCAATGCAATGGGTGTTATTTTATAATTGCTTTTCGATATCTAATGTACATATATTTCAAAACAAAAAGGTGAGTGGTAAATTAATTACGGATATAGACTAATTCTTATGACTTCCAGATGCTGCCCTTAAATTTCTAAGGAGAAAAATTGCTCTGGCTCGGAATCTGGCATTAAAAAAAAATGTATTACTTGAAGTGATTTTAAAAGAGAAAGAGAGAGAAACTGAAGGACCTTTTAAAGTGATGTGTCGGTTAAGTCATTAACTCCAAATTCCTTTCTTAAGACTGATTGCAATACGCCTGGTGTTGATGGTCGCCACCCCCTAACAAGAAAGTCTTAAAGATGTCTGATATTGCACAACATTTAAACGATAAAATTTAAAAGGCAACGTTTTCAAAGTGCAACGATCATAAAGATTTTTCACGGCACTTTCAAGTCTCGAACCATTTGCGGTATACTTTGCTCACTGTGCATGAACAAAAAATTAGATTGATGGACAAATTACGACCTTAAACGATTGTATCCATATCAGAAGTGACGTCTGTGCCAACTGGGAAATTTGTTTGTTTGCAAAGATTCAACGAAGCTAGACTGTCCATCAGAACATGAATAGCCAAAACTGACGTTGACGTTAAGAGTCAACCCACACTTGCCATAGTCACCATTTTGGGTGTTACAACTAGGTACCATGTCAAACAACTCGTTTCCGTAAATGCTCTCTCAGTTTCTGCTGTGATTCATACATGTCATCTCCCTTGTCTCTCACCCTATGAAAGCAAGTACATTGCATATAGTGATAGGTCAAAGTCCAGAGCATTCCAGTCTTGTCAGCAGAACAAAGCCCAGACCGTCGGCATTTGGCAAAGTGCGGCCTGAGAAGATACTGCACAGTCGAGGTTGCAGGAGAGGACCTTAAAAGAAAAAAATAAACAACGATGTCAACTGAAAAGGTGCTTCAACAACCAAAGTTTTCATCTCAGATCACTTATGACCCGTTATTGTTGGCATCATGCCAACTTTTCCATCTTCCTGGCCTGTTATAAAAGTTGCTGTCGCCATGGCAACGCCTCCACCTTCCTGGACAGTTATAAATGTCACCGTCACCATGGAGATAAAACGATTTAAATTTATATCGGAATTACCTGGCGAGTGAGATAATCGAATATATGCTCGCATGTATGTTCTGCTTTAACGAACATCCTCCCCCCCCCCCCTTTAAAGCAAAGAATTTAACCAACACGGAAAATCAACAGTTCTTTGCGGAGAAGAGTAGTCTGCCTTCATCCTCCCCCCCCCCCTTTAAAGCAAAGAACATAAACCAACACGGAAAATCAACAGTTCCTTGCGGAGAAGAGTAGCCTCCTGTTGTGGTGACTCTCCACCAAAATAAACTAGTGATGTAACTTGGCCGGTGATCGAAAGACATGATAGTACAGCTGATTCACGCCAGTGACCTGATTTTGAACTACATGTAGCTGTTGTCATTTCCTTATTTCATTTCGTGCGAATACTAAATTTCCTTAAAGTGTGGCCGTTATAAAGTTTAACTTCACATTCGACTAATGTGAGGTTGGAGTAAATGAGATAAGACACGATCTATGGTTTCTACAATGTATTGACGTCATTTGTGTCGCTGTCGATAGGTTGCTTAAAGCTACAACACTGGTGACAGTTCTGAAGGAAGTGAACCAGGTTTGCAGATGAAGAATGAGTGACGTCAAAAGGGTGTCTTTTGGATAGTTCAATATAGACACAGGTTTTCAGCACGCCACTCGTTGAACATCACGCGAATAATCACACATTTCTCTTGTTCGCTGTTTGTTTTATTTCACACATAATTATATAACTTTGCAAGGAAAGAAATGTAGTTGTAGCGTAGGTCGTTGAATGTGTGAATGCAGGTCGGGAGGTAGTGTGTGTCTGGTTGACTACATGATTCTCCAGATTCATTTAGTGTACTTGTTCCTCCATATCGCAAACATCCATTTTTACACGCTTCTCCATATTGCAAGCATCCATTTTTACACGCTTCTCCATATTGCAAGCATCCATTTTTACTTGTTTCTCTATATTGCAAGCATCCATTTTTACACGCTTCTCCATATCGCAAGCATCCATTTTTACACGCTTCTCCACATTGCAAGCATCCATTTTTACTTGTTTCTCTATATTGCAAGCATCCATTTTTACACGCTTCTCCATATTGCAAGCATCCATTTTTACACGCTTCTCCATATTGCAAGCATCCATTTTTACTTGTTTCTCTATATTGCAAGCATCCATTTTTACACGCTTCTCCATATCGCAAGCATCCATTTTTACACGCTTCTCCATATCGCAAGCATCCATTTTTACACGCTTTTCCATATTGCAAGCATCCATTTTTACTTGTTTCTCTATATTGCAAGCATCCATTTTTACACGCTTCTCCATATTGCAAGCATCTATTTTTACACGCTTCTCCATATTGCAAGCATCCATTTTTACACGCTTCTCCATATTGCAAGCATTCATTTTTACACGCTTCTCCATATTGCAAGCATTCATTTTTACACGCTTCTCCATATTGCAAGCATTCATTTTTACACGCTTCTCCATATTGCAAGCATTCATTTTTACACGCTTCTCCATATTGCAAGCATCTGATTTTGCTTGTTTCTCCTTATTGCAAGCATCCATTTTTACACGCTTCTCCAGTCTCTGTGCATCTATATTTACACTTTTCTCTTGATTGCCAGCTTAAATTTTTACA
Organism: Sinotaia quadrata; assembly: GCA_028829895.1. Classification (NCBI taxonomy): domain Eukaryota; kingdom Metazoa; phylum Mollusca; class Gastropoda; order Architaenioglossa; family Viviparidae; genus Sinotaia; species Sinotaia quadrata. The sequence continues at coordinate 105,306,709 of CM054180.1, forward strand.
GTGTTTCCATATAGTCAGCATAAATATTTACATTTTTTCCAGATTGTCAGCATCCAATTTTACAGTTTTTCCAGATTGTCAGCATCCAATTTTGCAGTTTCTCTAGACTCTAGAGTGTTTGCATCTATTGTATATGTTTTTTCTAGAATTCGTTTGCAGCCAAAGACTTTAAAATGTTCTTATCATTGCTGTAAAAACAGCACTAAATGAACTTAGCAAAATAATAAAAATAATCAAAACGTTTACAGATTAAAACACTATTGTATGTTCGGCATCGCGTCGGGCCACGTCATTTTTCTGACACGCCATCTTTTTAATCAGAGTTTAATGTAACTGTTTACATGCAGTGTGAAATGCGTGTAAATGGGTATTCATCTTCAACACTCACACGCATATACATATACACATACATATACACTCGCATAGACACACACATATCGCGCACTTACACTTTCACATTCGCGCTGAATATATAACCGAATGAACATTTTTGTCTCTTCTCTTTCTAAATAATTTTTAAATACGTACACAAAACTGTTAGCAGCGCCCGTACGCAAGCAAAGACACTCAAATATCCTAAGTTCACATACATAAACACACGCGCGCGCGCGCGCACACGCACATATATATTCAAACACACGAACACAAACACACGCACACACAGACACGAACACACACAGGCATTCATGCACGCACACACAGACACGAACACACACAGGCATTCATGCACGCACACACATACACACATCCCCACATTGTGGGTTGTCATTTTCTCAAAGCCAGGGTCGTCTTTTACTCAAGGCTTTGTGTGTTGCCTGATTCTGCACGCCAAAGGCACTCAGGAGACAATGAGGTTAACTGACTATTCAAACAAGCACACTAACAGAGAGAGAGACACACATATACAAACACACAAACAAAACCACTCTAGCTTTCTCTATTCTCTCGTTCCTCTACCCCACCCCTCCACCCCCAAACAAAAAAAAATGTCTGTAAGCGTGCTTTAGCATTTCTCTATGGCACCGGGACGGCAATGTTCCAGAGAGCTGAGTAACCAAGCTTCCCTCTTTTTCTCCCTGCTAGAAGTAGCAGGAAGCACTCGCAGAAGTGTTATCGCAGCAAATTTTAGCGCGGGCGGGTAAAGCCACAATCTGCGGACACCTCCGGCTTTCCAGACAAAACTATGTTGAGCCTTTGACGTGGCTGAGTCAAACCACGCTGGGCGTCCGTGTGGGGTGAGGAAGGCACTGCCTGCAAAGGACAGAGCAGTCCCCAGAGAGAGTGAGAGTGTGGTCGTGTTCCTGTGCGGAGGAGAGACAGAAAGACAGTGCCAGAGGAATGGTGTAATGGTGGCTGGAAGCACTGCAGTCAGAAGAGATACGGGATTGATGCCACCTCTCCTTAGCCCTAGGAGGCTCTACAGGGCTGCTCAGGGAGTTGGGAGCTGGCCCCGTGTCGCCATGGTCACCACGCTGTTGTGGGTGCTGACGCTGAGCGGGACACTTGGCGCTAATGTCCCCTTACCTGATGGTGAGTCCCAGGACAATACGTGATCGTATTAATCGACTTCTTTATTTTTTAATTCCTTTTAATTTTTTTAATTCAAAATCTCTTTCACTCTCTCTCTCTCTCATTACTGTCATTACTAAATCCTTTTGTTATCCGGTCTTTTTCCGCTCACCAGTCCTTTAGTCTATCTATCTATCTATCTATCTATCTATCTATCTATCTATTTATATATGTACTTCTGTCAGTGAGTCCATTCTACCCACACACTCGTCTATCCATTTATCAGTCTATTTGTAATCTTTGCTTCTACTTTCTCGCTGACTAACCCTCTGTGCAATTTCTGGCAAATGTATAAGAATATATTTCGTTTTAATGCGGGAATATTCCTGCAATATTTCTGCATATCAAATATATATTATAATTTATTTTTATTGAGGTTTTCCTTCGTTGTACATTTAAACATACCCTCCAACTACAAATTGTACTGTTAAATGGTTAGTTTTAATTTATTTTAAATTTAAATATACCTTCCAGCTCAGTGACACTTGTAAAGTAATTACAGTGTCGCACGCACTACTTTATTCATTTACAAATAAAAAGTCAAGAGTGCACACTTACTGTGGCATATGTGTAGCGTGCAATTGTTGGGTTCAAACGTTTTCATGGAAGGATGTTTTTCCTTTGTTGTACGTACTTAGGAAGGGCATGTAACTCTAGGTTTAACAATACCACAAACTGCACTGTTGAATGGTTAGTTTTAATTTATTAAATTTTAAATTTTAAAATGTTGCCAAATTAACTGACATAATCTCCTGCACATAAAAAGTTATGAAAATATTTTGTTTTCTTCAATAATACAAAATTTTAAAAAGTCACAAAATTCACTGACATTTTTTCCTAAACTTAAAGTATGAAAATAAATTATTTTCTTAAATATTACAAATTTTAAAACGACGCCAGATTAACTGACATTTTCTATCAGACAAATTATGAAAATCTATCGTTGTCTTAAATAATACAAATTTTAAAATGTTGCCAAATTAACTGACATTTTCTCCTAAACATAAATTTTGCTCAAATATTAGACATGAATACTAAAACACACACACTCATACACACTCACTATAACACACACACATACACGCACACACACGCACACACACACGCGCAACACACACACACACACACACACGCACACACACACACACGCGCACACACACACACACACACACACACACACACACACACACACACAGGGATATAATGCCGTTTTTTTATTTGTAAATTTTTCTCTAGTATTTGCGTGTATATGAGTGTACGCGCGCATATTTTCTAATCATTTGGACTGTGCCCTGGCTGCAATCCTCTACAGTTTGACTCAAGCATATTACTAGACGTTTCGCTTGATACGCTGAATCAGCTGTTCTTGAAGTGCTTCAGCTCTCAGTCGCTTTCATTACTTTCATGTCACGTGAGCTATAGATTCAAAATGCCACTGCTGCTACCATTACTTCTAATAATGAAGCTCTCCTATCTATCAGAGTGTAAAATAGCATTGTTCGCTCCCCGAGCTGGGTCGAGTCAGGTACGCCGATTGGGGACTGATTGGACTACCTGACGAATCAGAACTCCATTCAAGTGTGCGGCAAAACGAAACTCCCGTATAGCAGGAATGCATCCGTCTGTGCTGATTAATGAACGCCGTGCAATGTGACGAACTGCACCCCCCCCCCCCTTAATTTCATTATCTCTGAAAGTAGCCATACTTCCCGTGTTCAAGGCGTCACTTAATGATCTCTACCAGACGTTTAAATTGCCGAGTCAGACAGATTCCGACACACATGGAAGCCTGATAGTTTCCGGTTAGTGACTCTAGTAAATTTTATCTTTGATTTTCGTGAGCAGTCACTGTGTCTTCGTAGAATGTCTGCGCTTGCGTATCAGGAAGTCCAGGCTCAGGGTATAATTACTCAATTTTCTTATCGCAGGAAATGACGTGGTGAAGACTAAGCACGAATGATAAAGAGTTTAGATAGGGGAGGTCACTTACTCGACCTCTACTAATGCTGGACTAATGTCAGACACTAGCGTTTAAATTTAATTATAGTGTAGATTTATTCCAGCACTCACTCTTTCTGCTTTAGTAGATGAAAAATTTCCAGTCCACTGACTGAGATCTATTAATTAAACATAAAATTAAATTAATTTACTTTAACAAACACAGCTTACATTTCTCTTCCCTTCAGTTTGCGTTCGGATCACCATGCGAACTTTTAAATGCGTTTTCACGATTTTTCATTCAATGTGAAATTCCCAAACTAATTTATTCGTTCGTGTAGTGCATGAGGCATATCCTGATAATATAAGAAATTGTTATTAGTTATATATAAGTACAAATAGCTGTACCTATACAGTTAATTAAAACTAAGATCTGATACACTAGTCTCTGAAACAACTGGTTAACAACACTGGTCGCAAGGGTTATTTCGGCCCTTAATGTTCTTCGTACACAAGGGCTATTTCGGCCCTTAATGTTCTTCGTACACAAGGGCTATTTCAGCCCTCATCGTTCAAGGATTACAAAGACTATTTCAGCCCTTAATGTTCTTCGCATCGTTGACTGATAGGGGCCTCTTCTTTCCTGACGAAGGGACGGGTGCTAGCCTAAAAGGTTTAAACTCTGAGCAACGTGTGGGGCTGCTTCGTCGCGCCATTTTCCAGTTTAATTGGCTTCTTTAAGAACTGACTAATTTCTACTTCAGTTTTATCTTACACCGACGGTCATAGTGTCAGGACGGCAAGATACGCAATGTCGCTTAGACCGGGCCCTGGTAGAAATGAAGGGAGATTATTTGTTGGTAGAATGAAGCCGAGTCAAATTCTTAAAAAGAGTTATCTCCTAATGGGAGAGATTTCGGCCATATGACTGAGTGGTAGAGCTACTTATGAACATTTATGAGTCGACATTCGTTTATGAGTGAATTTCATTATGCACACGTGGGCGCATAGTCTCACCTTGCTCTGTGTATGTATACGTGCGTATATGTGTGCGTGTGTGTCTGTGTGGTGTGTGATTGACTAGGGCACTAGGCGAATGGTCAGTGTGATTTCTGCTCAATGAAAACTGCAAAATTTCATTTCATTACCAAAGTAAGCCTGATTACATTCACTGATGAATTCAGATTAAATGATTATGTTTTGAGTAGGCCCACCCACAAAGTCTCGCGTGAAGTGACTGTATACAACGGGATTTGACTGGGTGGCTGAGGAAAAACTTTTTTTAAACGAGAAAGAAAGTTAAGGTTACTTACGTGTATATACAACTGCTGCCACTTAGTCTAACGTGTACCCGTAATGTGTTGAAAGCGCTTTCAGATTAAAAACACTTTCTTATTTTTCTTCACAAATAACAAAGATATGTTACTGCCGTTGATATATTCAAATTTATAGCTTGTGTCTTTGACAATAGATTAAATTAAACTGAATTAAAAATAGAATGCAAGTGTAAATTGAATTCGTCTGATTTCCTCTTAGAAGCGTTTCATCTGATATGGCTTTGAAATCTGTGTATTATTTTAACGACTACTACTTCTTCTACTACTACTACCACTATTACCATTACATTTATTTCTTCTACTAATACATTAGAGGCTTTTCATTTTAAATGGCGTTGTAGGCTGTGTGAATTATATTCACAATCTACAACAACAACAACTACTACCACTACCACCACCACCATTACATTTATTTCTTCTACTAATACATTAGAGGCTTTACATTTTAAATGGCGTTGTAGACTGTGTGAATTATATTCACAATCTATAACAACTACTACTACTACCACCACCACCACCTCTACAACAACTGCTACTGCAACTACTGCTAGTACTACTTTTATTTTTATTTCTACAACAACAACAGCAACAACTACTGCTACCACGATCACCATCACCGCTAATTTAATTTTATCTGAAATGGCGTTAAGAACTTTATGAGCATTATTCTTTTTAAAGATTAACACTACTACTGCTACTACTATCATCACCACTAATTTTATTTTATCGGAAATTGTGTTGGTATCGCTGTGTATTACTTGCACAAGACCACCACCGCCACCACCTCTACTACTACTACTACTACTACTACTACCATCACCAACAACACCGCCACTAATGCTATTTCTAGTTCTACTACTGTTATTTAAATAAATAATCGATTCAGCGAAATGCATTGATTTATCGATCATTTAAATCGAAAAGGTCACGTTGATGGAAGGCACGGCAAGGTTCCTCGCTAAATCCAGAAGACCGAGTAAATAGTTTTTAAAATTACTATTTCCAACTCAGATTTCTGGAATTTAGGCAAATAGTTCTGGAAACTATTACCCTGGTGGAAATGCATCCTACTTAAACTCCATTTTGGAAAGTTCAAACTGATGTAGTGACGGCTGCACGCTTATAAGATGGACAACGTGGACATTATGACGTCAAGACGCTATTTATATAACAAGTGAACAACTGAGCAGCGTAAAAATTAATGCGTAAAATTTATAACTCACCAAAGTTGATTTTACAAATTTATAACTCACCAAAGTTGATTTTACAAATTTATAACTCACCAAAGTTGATTTTACAAATTTATAACTCACCAAAGTTGATTTTACAAATTTAATTTACACGATTATGCGTGCATAGTCCATGTGCGGCTTTTATTAAAACAGTCGAATTTACTCTTTGCAAAATAGAAGAGAACTGTCTTAGAATAAAATCAGAGGGCATTGCAGGTGACTTCACATTCCAACTTTGCGGTGGATATTTTATTGTTGTTGTAAACGTTTAGTGAACTTGCATAGATAAGAACGCACAGAGAACTTATCCCAAGTATTCACATCAACGCAATCATTATACATGCATTTCTGTTTTTTCTTTCTCTCTTTCTTGCCTTCTGATATTTTTCTCTTCTCCTCAAAGAGTATATTTAGAACAGTCAGGCAGCTGCAGTCAAGTGCAGCTCGCGTACCAGGTATTTCGATTACCTCACTCGCGTCGCCCTTTATTCTCCGCCTCTGAGATGGTGGAAACCAACTTCATCACAAAATATGAGCCTACTTGAGGTCGCGTTCCTACTTTTGGCGTAGCAGACCAACCTGGACGTAAAAGTGACGTCACACGAGTACAGTGGTCTGCTGAGAGGAACCTTCTGGAAATACTGCAGTTATGGGAGAAACATTATTAAATAATGAATACTAAAAGAAGACGTCTTATAGAAAAGGGGAGAGAACAGGGGAAAGAAAAGAAGACAAAACAAACAACCCGGTCTAGACGTGGGTTATTGTACACTCTGCGCTGTTAAACCCATTACTTTTCGAACCCGACTTACTGAATGAGGGTGAGTGAGGATAGGGGCCGCATTGTTTGAAGAAAGGTGGTGGGGGGGGGTTATTTAAAAAGATAACAAACAAACAAAACACCCCACTGTTTGTATGTGTAGGCTTATGCATGTACGTGGAAGTTGAATGGGGGGGGGGAGCGGGGGTGTGAAGGCAGGGTGGAAAAAAATAAGACTGCAAGTTTCCCACAAATATCCATCATTTTCTTGAGACCGCTTGCTTCGATAGAGCGTGTACAGCGAAACTTGACGCGTCGCTTCGCACCCCTTTTCGGGAGGTTAAAAAAAAGCGGGATGAAAGAATTTGCACCATCAGCAAATCGCCATACCATTCTGTAAATATGTACACGCTGGCAAATCGTCGGGCCCAAATCGTTTCCCGACCGGTTCGGCACTGAAGTTGAACGTCTGCGGTTGTGGGTTTGGTTCCGTTTTCTAAAATAATAAAAATTAAGTTTTCACTTTTAATTCAGATGCTTGGGGAGAGAGAGTTGGAAAGCTTGATGGTGTCCAGTCTGACTGTGAAACCCGATGACGTCGTAAATTCGTCTGTCACGTGGTATAGTTACAATACCGTTGATAAAAGTTTCTTTCGCGGGCCTCGCCTGTTATAGATAATAAATGTCTGTGGGTTGTTTTGTCCTGCCCCTCATCCCCAGATTATGCTGAATATGCGCCACTTGCATCAGAATATTTTAATGAGTTACTTCCCCCACTCTCGCCAACCTCTGTTTGCTGGCATACGGAATCTCGGTCCATCTGTAGAATTATACTTAATCCACGCGGGCTTCCAGACTGGCGACGGTCTTGAATGGTACGAAAGTATTTGCTCTTGAGCGTCGATTCCTACCTAGAGCTTTGAGCTTGCGCGTCATACAGGTCGTGTCCATTATCCGTGCTGACTCGAACGAACGTCATGAACGTATTATGTAGATCCTATTATGTAGATCTAAGTGGGCAAAGGACTGCCCGTTTAGGTTGTAACCCATCTAAAGTGTAACCGTGCCTCTTCATGGCAACTGAGGCTATCTTTATATTTACACGTCAGCTAAGACCGATCGTAATTAAGAGGTCGGCTGAGGCTGGGTGTAATTTACAGGTTAATTAAGGCCGATCCTAATTACCAGGTCGGCTGAGGCCGGGTGTAATTTACAAGTCAGCTGAGACTGGCCGTATCTTCATCGGAGGCCGGACGCACCATAACAGGTTAATCAGCCGCCTTACCTTCACAGGTCAGCAGAGATCGGGTTAGGAGAGATATTTTTCCAGGGCTGCTGCGGTCGAGGCTTCACAGGTTAACTGAAGGGATTTAGAACGTGTCTTTTTATTAAGCATATATAACACTGTAATAATAGGCACAAATTACGTAATCTTCTTTTGATTATAAGTTTTCTTCTAGTAAAACAAGAAGAAAAATTCTGTCAGGAGTCTTCCTATCTTTATTTTTGTTTCTCCTCTTCCGGATTTGAAATTTTAAAAGCACGGACGATGTTACTGTCGCCAGTAAATCGCTATTGGCTGTTTCTTGTTACGTCACGGAAATGTTAGCCAAAGTAAATCGCCATTGGCTGTTTCATGTTTCACGGAAATGCTAGCCAATATTCATTCCCACCTCATGTTCACGTTTGCTGTCTTACAGTTACCACAAGAAAAGAAAAATCTACCTGACTTCTCGGAATTTTTTGTTCATTTACACGATTGGTCTCATCCATGACTTGCCAGAACACGTATTTCAGTTAAAATATTTCAACACACATATTTCAATCAAAAATGTTTCAACACACGTATTTCAATCAAAATGTTTCAACACACGTATTTCAATCAAAATGTTTCAACACACGTATTTCAATCAAAATGTTTCAACACACGTATTTCAATCAAAATGTTTCAACACACATATTTCAATCAAAATGTTTCAACACACGTATTTCAATCAAAATGTTTCAACACACGTATTTCAATCAAATCATCAGTGCAGTTATGTACACTAGGAGTAGTAAGGCTGCAAGTGGAAGTATTATTCCAACGCACCACAATGTTTGTCTTTTCTTTATATTGTTTAATTCGGTAACCATCGAACTTTCTTTTCCTGCCGGAATTTATGAACAAACTCTCCTAGGATAGGAATGTAATCGGCCTTAAGTGGGAGGGTATTGTAAACAACCTCTCATAGTGTAGGACGTGTAAACAGGCCTTAAGGGCGAGGGTTTTGTTGGGCGATAGGCTGTTGTTTCTCTTATGTTCAAAATCCTTCCATTCGCAACGCCAATCGCACTTCAAACGAAGTGGCAAATGTCCTCAAAGGGAAGTAATTATGCAGTTTCAGAAGTGTACATACGACTCTTCTCTCCCACATCTCTCTTTTCTAAATCTCCTCACCCCACTCTCTCTTCCCTGAGTATAACACCCATCAATAATAATAATAATAATAATAATTTGTTCTTGTCTTCGGGGCTGTTTTTATTTTTATTTATTTTCGGGTTTACGATTATAGTTGATGGACGTTTCTCTCTGTAAGACAGTTGCGGGAATTCTCAAAATTCATTTGGTTTACTTTGTTAGAAAGTGGAGCTGATTTTTTTCCCCTTTTCAGTTTCGCACACAAATATTCGCATGCAAAAAAAAAAAAAAGAAGAGTTTGTTTCCCTCAAATTTTCGGTCGAGGTGCAATTCTTGTGTTTGGGGATACTTTCTGCATTGTTTAACATACGACCGAAAGACTAACTTTTGAAGATAGGATGACGCAATTGGAGACTCGCGAGACGTATTGTGCCTCGCTCTGTGATTGGTGATTTTTCTTGTTTTGTTTTCAGCAGAAAACATTTGCTGCTTCCTGATTGGTTCTTATTCAGATTATTTTATAATTCATGTAAATTTAGATTCTATTCTGTTTCCCAACCGAAATTTTCAGTCCAGTGCCAGTGCGCAAGTGGTGGTGGTTGGGTGGGGGAATGTAGTTTGTTTAAATGTCAGAATATAGCATCTTTTCAAAATATAATTTGCTGCATCGAATGAAACTGACAGTCAAATAGATTTCTAATGGTTAAAGAGATATACCCACCCACCCTTTAACCTCACTCACACACAAACACACGCACACACATATACAGAGGAACTTATCATTGCTGCAAACCATGCTTTCTCAACATCAAGATGATAATTACAACATAACAACAACAAAATAATAGCAACAACACAACAGTAGTCACAAAATAAAATTGCAAGAATAAATAAAGTAATCCTTGTACATTATCAGTCAATTACGCATTATTAAAATATTAAAAGGACTATTAGGATCAATGATGGGGACGAACTGATGATTCGGCCTATTTCGTGTCGGGCTGACCTAGATTGTACTACACGTATTTATCGGTGCGTCATCTGAGTCCGACCCCTTGGCTTATAGGCTCGCGCACGGGATTTCTGGAATCAAGTTGTTGCAACTGTGGTCTGCACAACTCCATGGGGACTTCCGGCGCTTGTCAGGGCCAAAAAAAAAAAAAAAGTATTCATCTGGGCACCATACTGCATCACGTGATGAGTGATGCTCGCTCACCCACTAGGATGTAGGGAAAGTTGAACTAACTGCTCGTAACCTAAGACACAAATCGGGACAAAAACCATCCACACCCTCCCACTTCCCCACATATCTCAGTTAATCTGCCAAGCTAAGCTATGCATCTGGCCATAAAAGTCCGAAACACAAAGAAGAAACAGGAAAATATCCAAACTGTTGTTCCCAATGGACTGTTAAGTGACGTAATAAAACGCATTAGACGCGGCTGTCAAACTTCCTTACCTTTTGTCGACAATTACGAATTGGTCGTATGCCGGCCTTGAACTGTGCTGTTTCACCTTGAATTGTGGTTGAGTAATAGTCGCAATCAAATGATAGATTATTGCTGACAAACCTGTAAAGCAAAGTTTGCGCGAAAGCGGCGGAAGCCGGAAGCGCCCCCTACACTCAATCAAATCAAATAAAGCAAAGAGTTCTTGACCCTGGTTCTTGACGTTTGCATGCACGTGCAAAAGGACAGCCAATCATGGGTCGCTTTTAGGTTGATCTCTAAGGCTGAACTTGCAAAATGCAGTGGTGTTGGATGTATTTTTTTTTTTTAAATCTTCGCAGCTAAATTTATTATAATATAAAAACTACTTCTTGATATATTTAAAATATAAGATGCTTATACTGACTCGAGAATGACTTACCTGTTAAATTAAGGGTGGTAACTGACTCTCAAACTGCAAAAATCAAACAAACAAACAAACCCCAATAGATATATATATATATATGCAAACAAGGCCAGAAAAGGGGAATTTCTTCATAACGGGACATGTTTGTCGGTCATAAATGATCCTGGTGCAATACCCGAATTCTGACTGAAAAGAGTTTGTGACATAACTGGCATTCCTAATTAAAAATGAAATAAATAAATTATTAAATACAGCTTATTCATAAGTTCAGATAAAATTACCCTCTATCAAGTTATTATTAATAATGATACCGTCCTTGGGAGTGTTTGCAAAGTCTTTATCTATTGGTTCAACCCACAAAACTCGAACCAATCAGCCAACTGATATCTAATCCTGAAGTGTGATGCAACACTTATGCAAGTACTTTTACACAGGATTGTCTTCAGTGCCCTTAAATAAAAATCTGAAGACATCTATTATCACTTGCTGATAATTAGTTTCTAACCATCCGATAAATGAATAATTATGCATCTTCAATCCGACTCTTTCACTGCAGCCTCTTGTAAAGGGGGAGGGGGGATGTCTGAGAAATAAATAAACCAGACACTAGTGTGTTATTGATCCATAGTGATAAAGGTTGCAAGAATACGCAGTTTTGAAACCTAACGTGCGCATATTTGACTTCCAGTCGGCGTTCCTAATACGTCAAAACAGTTTTAATACGTTTGATTGATAAAATGATCCGAAAACGAGACCGGAAATGCTGAACAACTTGAAGCTGTTCGGTTGTAAACCTAATTGACTGTTGTTCAACATTGAAGCGAACTTACTGTTGTTCAGACTAGCTTTGCTCTAGTCACTGGCATTCGCAATTCTGAAAAGCGCAGCTATATATGTGTGGATGTTCACAATCGCGCTATATACTTTTACCCAAACCAGCTACAGACATTCATTCTGTAATTGAGGGCGGCATGTTTGACTTGAATCAGAAACAAACGCCAGCAGTTCTCCTTCAAGTAACGTACGGTATTAAAATAAAACAAAACAAAACAACAAGTGTACGTGTGTCTGTAATGTGTGTGTTGTGCATCATCTGTATGTGCGTGGGTCTATGGATTAGCTGTTGCTTTAGTTGGAGTTTCGCAACAGCTTTAAAATAAAATAAGGCTTTGATAGGAAATGAGAGTGGTTCATAAACTGGTCTGAAAAGAAAGTGAGCAGTGTGTTTGGTTTCATAGACTGGCTTGAAAAGAAAGTGAGCAGTGTGTTTGGTTTCATAGACTGGCTTGAAAAGAAAGTGAGCAGTGTGTTTGGTTTCATAGACTGGCTTGAAAAGAAAGTGAGCAGTGTGTTTGGTTTCATAGACTGGTTTGAAAAGAAAGTGAGCAGTGTGTTTGGTTTCATAGACTGGCCTGCATAGAAAATGAGCGGTGGGTTTGGTTTTATAGACTGGCCTGTAAAGGACAACGCTAGATAAAAAGGTTTGGGCTGGATGTGCGTTCATTAGTGTTTATGTACGTGCTTGTAAAAGAAAAGGAAGGAAGAAGCAGAGTTAAACCAAAGCCACATTAAATGTTTCAATAACTGAATGTGTTCCAATGTTTCTTCCTCCCTTAGTGCAAAACGCACTCATGCACGCACCCACAAACACACAGAAACACACAAGCGCGCGCACAAACACTAATAAAAGTACATAAATAGACACAAACACACAAATCTCTAATAAACACACATAAACAAACACAAGCAAGTACATATAAACACACCCAAACACACTAACACAAACGCACATACAAATAAATACTAATAAACACACATACAAACACACAAATATACACATATAAACATGCACAAACACCCCCCAAAAGAAAACACATTAACACAAAAAAAGTACATATAATCACACATAAATACACAAACAAAATACATACAAACACAATAATAAACAAATATAAACATACTCACAAACAAGTACATACAAATACAAAACACAGTAATAAACACGCATATAAGCAATACAAATATACACACATAAGTACAAATACACACTAAACTACACATATAAAATATACAAACACATACAAAGACAATAATAAGCACGCACACACACACAAACACATTATAAACACACATAAGCACACACACAAGCAAGTACATACAAACACTCACATTCAAACACTTTAAGACTTGCTGAAACCCATCACCTAAAGTTCCTACGTATACCGAAGGCTCACCGTAAAAATAAACAAGAGACGCACTGTCGATCTAATGACGTTCCAAGCCACGTGGGATATTTTAAAAATAGCCACACATTTATTGTGTCAGTAATTTGCTTAGGTTTTTTTCTTAACGTATTTTTTTTTTTTTTTTTGTCCTTCAAAGATGTTCTCTGTTGTGGTTCTTTCCCCAGCGCAATGACTAGAGCAAAAAAAAAAAATCAAAAAAAAATCATACTTTAGTCGTCTTTTTCCCATTTTTTCCCATATTTTTTCTCGCTTTACTCTTTTTTTTCTCATTTAGGAACCCATGTGAGTTGAAGTTCTCACAAAATGAACTGTAAACTGCAGATTGTTATCATGGCCTCTCTTCTCATGATTTGTTGATATGACGCAAAACCCCATTATCAACCCCTACTCCCTCTAAAAACAAAAGGTCAAAAAATAAAGAACGTAAGAAAGTAAACAAAATAAAAACCTCAAGGAAGTAAGGTGTGCCTTTTCATTCCTTTAATTTAGAAAACAAACATTTTTTTTTCGTTTAGTAATCGGGGCGAATTTGTTTCCTGCTTCCACTGTTTTCTTTATTCCTTCCTTTTTTAAAAAGTTATTTACTGATTTCATAATGCTAAGGCTTCTAGCTTTAAAATGTATAATATTTGTACTGGACAGTTATGTTGTTCTGTTATATTTATATTTAATGCGGGACAGTTATATTGCTCTGTTATATTTATATTTTATGCGGGACAGTTATGTTGTTCTGTTATATTTGTATTTTATGCGGGACAGTTATGTCGTTCTGTTATATTTATATTTTATGCGTCACAGTTACGATGTTTTGTTATATTTGTATTTTATGCGTCACAGTTACGATGTTTTGTTATATTTGTATTTTATGCGTCACAGTTACGATGTTTTGTTATATTTGTATTTTATGCGTCACAGTTACGATGTTTTGTGATGTTTAATCAAGACAGTTACGTCTTCTGTTACGCTCTTTTCTAACCAGAACGGGGTTTCATTATAATGCAATCGTGCTGAAACAGCTTTTAAATATTTTTAAATATAAATATATTTCAACCGCACTCATGCTCTCTTGATGCGTTTACAAATTGTTAATGTGGCTCTTACAGTTGTCCTAGAAATCATCAAGGGAGACAATGGTCATTGTTGCTTTCTTTCAGTCTAATAAGTGCTCCAATGTGTAAACAAGACAAGAAGAATACTTTCGAGTACTGTTGCCAAATACAGAGTGGAATTTTACTGCTGAAATAGGACCAGGATTTCGCAGATTGACAGGAATGTCAATTAAAATTTAGGCATTAATACGTGTAAGTGGTGCTACTGATCTTTGTCAAAAATTTGCCTACTGATCTGTGTCAAAAATTTGCCTACAGATTGAAGTGTGCGATCGAATTTGTTACGGGGAATTCTGTGGTGTAAAATATTTAACATTGAACCTCAATGAACTACAAAAGAGATATTCTGTACACAACAACAAAAATTCTCTTTTCGAAATGTAAAAGATATGATGAAACTATTATTCAGAATGTGTTCTGCTCAATGAAGCATTGATGCAAAGAAAATAATATCAACTCAAGATGCTGAATCCTGACAGAGAATTTATTAAAGAAACAGAATTTGGCTATTGAGCAGTGACACGGAACTTGAAAGCTAAACTACAATATCCCCATCCCCACGTGCAAGGAAATCATAGTTTGTTTGTCTGCTTCTCCCCCCCCCCCCCAATCTTGGATGCATCAAATCATGTATGATTGGAACCGCTGTTCAAGATGTAGTCCGAGTTCTCCCACCGATGCCATATTGCATGCCAGTCTCACTCCATCAACCTTCATGTTTGGCACCATTTATTTTTATGTGGTGAATAGAAGAAATAAGTAAATTATATTTTAAGAAATTAATCTTAGAGTCTGGAAATAGGTATTTATGTCTGTCTGGAATTAGTGTAAATCCCTATTAATGCATGTCTGGAACTAGTGGAAATTAGTAATTATGATGTCCTTGGAATTAGTGGAAATTAGTTTTTATGTCTGTTTTGGAATTAGTGCAAATCAGTTTTTATGTCGGAATTGGAATCAGTAGAAATCAGTAATTATATTGGAATAGGCTATTTTCGTCCTTAGTGGCAGCTGCAGTTATTTCCGACCGTCATGGCAGGTGGATAATTATCTGTCGCTGGTTTATTTCAGATTCTGTTTACATTCGTTACATATCTGGTGATCAAACTGCCCTTTTTCGAGGAAAAAAGGATTTGGAGATGGGCGTTTCTTTGTCTCCAGAAGATCAGTTACATTTTTGTTTAATTGAAATTAGGGCTCGCCACTCTAATTTATTCCGACTCCCTTAAATTTAAAGAAGGGGAAGTGGCACGTCAATAATCAGCCCCACAAGCTGACCGCGTGTAATGGCAACTAGTGTACAATAATCAGCCCCACAAACTGACCGCGTGTAATGGCAACTAGTGTACAATAATCAGCCCCACAAACTGACCGCGTGTAATGGCAACTAGTGTACAATATAATCAGCCCCACAAACTGACCGCGTGTAATGGCAACTAGTTTATAAGCGCCGTGATATAATTCCGGTCACATGTGATGGCAATAAGTGTATACCTACGTCATATAATTCCGGTCGCGTGTAATGGCAACAAGTGTATACGTAACGTACATCATATAATTCCGGTCGCATATAATGATAACAAGAATACTCGTGCGTCATATAATTCCGGTCACGTGTAATGGCAACAAGTGTATAATACGTACGTCATATAATTCCGGTCATGTATAATGGCAACAAGTATACTCGCGCGTCATAAAATTCCGGTCACGTGTGATGGCAAAATAATACTGCAATTACCTGCATGGTAGTTTTAAGAGCGCAGATATAATTTGCCTCACGTTACTTATATATACTTATTTATTAACATTTTTGCCGACATTAAATGTTTGCACTAAATGTTATAGTTTAGTTCATCTATAATCTTTATTTCTCAGTAACCTAGCTGTTAATCTTTTGTAGATTTGAATAATTATAGTTCATGACCGCTCATAAGGCTAATTTACTGTCTTAGAATATTTTAATTTTATTTTTTCGGTAATAATAGGGCGTTTCTATTTTAAAAATTAATTTCTTTCTTCTGTTATTACAGTAATATTCTACTATACCTATGAAAAGAACAACGTTGGGTATTAATTAAAATATGAATTATTATTTTGTAATTATAATTTTTAAACCATAGTAATTATTGAGCCATCGCTTTTAAAACAAAAAGAAAATGAGTATGGTTGTGAGGGTTAGTTCTACTTCGGGTATCTACGTCTGTATTTTCAATCTTGCTTTTTCTGTTCATTAAATGAAATAATGTTAAAAACAAATTCTTATTAAAATATTACCAGTATAGAGTTGCTTATATTATACAGTATTATTTATTTTTTCTTTGATGACATCCTACGAACAAGACAAAACAAACGAAAAAGAACCCCAAACTATGAACTTACTTTTACCACAAAAAAAGGCATAATTTATGGACATTCTGTTGTTTTATCTCCGTGGTAAGCTAAACTTGCAACATGCATAAATAACAATTAATTCGAATGCACATCTGTTAACTGTTGTTCCAGTCAAGTGCAATGTTTTATTTCGAATGAGAGACAAACAGAGCAGCCCCGTGACCAAAGTGTAAAACGAGCGCTTGGGAACAAAGTCGAGAATTGTCACCCGAAGCAGAAAGATTGACACTCCAGACGCAAACATGTGAATGTTTCTCAAAACGTTTCACTGGCTAGGTCGGCATGAGAGGGCGAACAGTTTTGAAACGTTAAATAGCAACAGTTTGTAGAGTGGATAATTAAAATAACAAACAAACCGTACACCACTTTCATTGTGACTGTTACATTCGTGTCGACAGTTACCTTTAACAATCTAGGTCAGTGACTGGCACCTGTAGAGACGCGGAGGTTATATTTTTAGTGACTGTGGCAACCAGTGCATATTAAAGCCTTTAGTTTTGTGCAGGTGTTTCTTGACCTTTCACATTTAGCCCAAGATCTAAGACCGATGACGGCCTTACCCGCTCCGCTGTAGGGAACACTCCGGGATAAGTGCACGGTGGCGCAAAGGTAAGGGTACTAGTCTCGCTAAAGAAGCCCGATTTAACCGGGTGGTTTCTAATGCTTTCTAGCTGTAGTCAGAAGGTTTAACGTTCAGTCCGTCGGATGAGACGATAAAGAGGGGCTCCTTTGAGCGACACATGGCTTTCAGTTGAAAACCAATCCGATAACTCCGCTGATCACTGCCCAGCGTATATTTGCACCAAAAACAAAACAAATTAAAACATGCACCCAATCCCACCAATGCTCAACTCCTTTCATTTGTGGCATACATAAATCTAGCCATTTCATAACTCTCCAGGATACAAGCACCCTTCTAAGAAATCAGCCGACGTTGTAAACTAACATGGTATCTACGTGAAATAAAAAAGTAAAAAAAAAATATTGAGTTTTCGCCCCTGCTTCACTGTATGGTGCATGTCTGGGATTTAAGAGTTTAGTCTGTTAAACAGGGCTGGTTATCTCATACAGGCTTTAGTGTACGTGTTCTTTTGGGCTTGTAACCAATCATGTCTCTGCCCCCCCCCCCCCTCTTCCGCATGACTCCAGTCTCGGCTTCCCTTCCTCTCTGAATCTTCAAATTCATTATGTGGTTCTTTCCATCCATCAAGTTCTCTCGTTCTGTAAGTCATAAAAAAAATCATTGTATATTAATTATAATTTCACTTAATTATAGTTACAGTATTAATTCACCTGTCTCCTGTTTTCTCTCCCATATGACCGATTCATTTGGATACTTTTAAAAACTTTTTTAAAGAAAGAATGAAGAGGAGAAAATAATAAAGAGGCATAAATGGGTGACCCCCCAAAAAATGCAAGACCTCTAAATCACCTTTTATCGTGTTTTATCGTCAGAGGCACTGAGACCTCTCGTTATTTGCACTCGGTTTTTCGACATTCCCTTGAAGACAGCGTTATGATTGCAAGGGAACAATTTACAGACAGACAAAGAGAGAAAAGAAAGAAGCAGAGATAAAGACAGGGAAAGAGGCAGAGAAAGTGGGCTGAGGAGCGACAGAGAGTAAAAGAAAGAAAGTTTGAAAATAAAAAAGAACTAGGAAACACTGCGCATTCTTAAAGTAATTTTAGGTGTTTCCTTTGTGGGTTATTTGTGCTTTTGAACGCATGATGAACTCTTTGTACTTTGCCGGGGTTTTATTCTCCTGTGATAAAGGCACAAGCCCCATCCCCTTTACTGAAATAGGTTTAGTTCTCTTTCAAGGTAACATTAAATCTTCTAGAATCTAGAGCAATAATTTTGTTTTACAGAGAATCAAATTTATTCGCTGTTACATGAACTACTTTTGCTTAAACTCACATATTTAGAGGTCGGTGTCTGATTTTTGACAAAATTATTGCATGCTGTAAAGTAAAAAGGATTTTGACATCAGATATGTCAGGGGAAAAAACTACCTTCTATCAAATGACTAGCAACAATAGAAAACTATTGAATTAATTTTTTAAAAAATCCTTTCAAGCATCATTGCAAAGGGAAATTAAATCTATTTGTAAGTTTTGATTAATTTTAATTTATTATTCATGCAAGTGGAAGATGCCCCACATCTGTCTTTGTCGCCAAAAAGAGTCACTTTGTCTTCATGTTTCATCTTATTTTGTCTTCACCTTTCGTCCTATTTTGTCTTCACATTTCGTCCTATTTTGTCTTCACGTTTCGTCCTATTTTTTCTTCACGTTTCGTCCTATTTTGTCTTCACATTTCGTCCTATTTTATATTCACGTTTCGTCCTATTTTTTCTTCACGTTTCGTCCTATTTTGTCTTCACGTTTCGACCTATTTTATCTTTCCCGTTTCGTCCTATTTTGTCGTACAGTTTCTCCTATTTTATCTGCACGTTTCATCCTATTTTATCTTCACTTTTCGACCTATTTTGTCTTTACGTTTCGTTCTATTTTATCTTCACGTTTCGTCCCTATTTTGTCTTCACGTTTCGTACTAAATAGCTTTCTGCTGAACGAGCAAAATGCTTTGAGACCGTGCAAACGGTAATGCTTTAAAAGGAAAAACTTGAACATTCTTATACTCCCATAAACACACATACTCGTGCACAAACACGAATAAACAGACACGCCCACAAATTATACCTCATAAATACAATGATATGCACGCGTGCGCACACACAACAGCAAAAAGAACAAATGTGTTTACTCGTAGACATGAAGATATATTAAAATATATTCTAATAATCTTCTGAGTAATACATCCCCGTCTTCCACCCCTCAAACAAATAAAAACAGAAACGAAAGGGAAAAACGACAAAAACGACTACTTGAGGAAAGCAAAATACAAAGCCACTTGAAGAATAATGGGATGTTTTGAATCTTAAGTAATTTTTTTAAATGTAAAAGAAAACCACTTTCGATCCCAGAGTTAAGTGCAAATAGTTTGTTAAAATTGAAAACAATGGTACTTTTGACTTCACAGCTCCTTGCTGTTTTTACACACACACACTCTTCTCCTAGAAACAGTGAAAGAGTGGCATGCCTCATTTGGCTAACGTGCATTTATTGGAGGATAAAAAAAATCCCTTAGACATTCTGTCACGAAGTTGCCAACTCATAACGGGAGAGATAGACAAAACAGTGCCAGACACATTGTGACGAAGTTGCCAAGCAGAAATGTTTGAAAGTGTAATATTAATTATCTTAGCAAGAGTGGCGTCTCCTTATCGAATAAAATCAAGATGAAAATTATATTTAAGACCGATGTCTTAGACTAAAACCAATAAATGATGATGCACATGTGTACTCGCGTGCTTGCATATGATGTGAGGTGTGTTTTGTTTGTGTGTGTGTGTGTGTGTGTGTGTGTGTGTGTGTGTGTGTGTGTGTGTGTGTGTGTGTGTGTGTGTGTGTGTTGCCTAATTCAATTTATCGTTAATACCTGTTTTCTTCAGTTTCGCCTCCTTTAAAATAGAAATCAACTGTTTGAGACAACGGTGCATGTTTTGGAATCTAATATCACCGATACCTTGGTGGTACGTAAGAAGGGCAGATAATACGTCGAAAACAGCTCACGGCGGTTGGATGTGGGTGGTTCTTGTTGAGCAATAATGAGCAGATAAATAAGGGAGACTATTTGATGACTCAGACGCCCACCTTTTGCTGATTAAGATAGCTCCATGGGATGCAGTCATGAATTCCGATACGCTCTGTATATTACAGACAGGCAGTTATAATAGTACGCTCCATAAAATAACTGCCTCAATATTAACGTCGCCGACAAATATGCCCGTGATGCTAAACCAAGCGATTAATAACTATTAGGACAAATTCTTAATTACACTAACACTTTAACGCCTAGAGAGAGACTGGCATTCATTGAGAATCTTAATTTATTTTATTAATGATCCTCAATATCGAAACCTCCCCACTCACACACAAAGGGGTGCTTATCAGTTAGAGAACATTTTGTGTGGCTTTCTTCATATCCAGAGCTTGCATGAAGCCCTTCATCTTACGAAGTTGTCGGCCCTGAATAGCCCTGGAGGGACTTGTCTCCCCGTACTATATTCTGGGGTCCACACCAGGTGGGGTTCAATACCGAAGCCCCCCCCAAAGGCAGCTGCTTTTTCTTAGTCTGTTTCAACCTTGACTTATAGACTGTAGAGTTTATTTTTATTTTTTATTTTTTTTTGTGTGGGGGGGTACTTTAAAAAGCTTCCAATAAAATATAGAAAATAATTTGTTTTAAAATTATTTGTAAAGTTTATATGATATTTGTGTTGCATTCTATATTTTTGCTTATTAATCTGTTCGAAAATTATTTAAAAACTTACGAAACAATATGACACCCATTTAGTACAGACCAATGCCACAACTGCTATCCTATGTTGCTAAAGTGATAAAATATACATTAATTAATTAATTTCAATACTTTAAAAAATAATAACAGCATGGATTTTTAATTGTTTTCCTTAGTTTATGAAGAAAATGACGTCAAACGATGTGGCAGTATTTCATCAGGAAATGAATGGTTCGTGTTCATTTATAAATAAACTCAAACTATCTTAAAGTATTACATTTCATTTGTGTCAGAGTCAACTTTGACACCTTTTTCCCCCCCCCTACTTAGGTTCAGGCTAGCAACAAACTTTCGGGGTTCGGTCAACAATCTTAGAGGTACTGTTCCAGAGTGTGAGTTGTTAAGTCAATCGTGTTCCGCCACCAGTGTCTCTGTACGGTCGGTTGTTTGCTAAAAACGTTTCACCCATCCTACTCCAACTTCTTCCAGACAACCACCGCCTGAAACTGTTGACTAGCAGAAAAGAGAAGATATCGTTAAAACTTAGCAATGTGTAACTATCAGAACTCCCCCATCCCTCTCACGTCACATCTGAGAAATGACGTCGGTCACAAAAGGCTGCATTTGTTGGTCAGCTACAACATTCCGGAACCGGAAAAACGCCGTTCTTCTTATTTTATCAGCTGCACTTGGAAGTTTAAAAAATAAACAACTTTTTATTTATTTGGCACAGGGCGTTTCCACCATTAACGGGGTAATTTTGCCTGGTAGCTAATGAGTCTGTGGATGCGTGTGCCCGTGCCTATGTGTATTTGTATGTGTGTGAGTGTGTGTGTGTGTATGTGCTTTTGCGCATGTTTTATTAATTTTGAAAGTTTCTCACGAAGCTTACTGAGACGTGTGTTCTATTCGATGGCAGGTGTTTGAAAAATTATAATTAATTTCAATTCCCTTCATAAAGACATCTTTCAAATTCTTTTCACTACGGTATCTGCTGCTTCGTGCACCTGTTCACTTGGTAGAGGGTGGGGCTTGGGAAGAGGGGATGGCAGGTAGAAGAGTGGATCTTACTCCACTAAACTCTCGCGCACAAACTGAACCTGCGGGGCAAGGAAGGAGGAAGAGAGAGAGGGGGGAAGGTCCGATTCAAACTTCACCTCTCTCGAGGACCGCCCTTCTTTCCAAAAGGTGATACTGTTCCGGATAGGTAAGGCGTGGCCCTCTCCTGGCGTTTATGTTACCATAGCTACGTACTCGGGTTCTTTATGCGCCTCACAAGACTGAGATGCATACTTCTCCACCCCACCCCAGCCAAGACACTCGGGAGTAAGTGGCACATACACCCAAAGTAACGTGGCACCCCCTGAAACAACATACCCAGCTTATCTGTAGCATCCTAGCTTGTTGCGTCTGTGGTGTCTCACGGTAGATCCTGAAGCTGCAACGTAATAACGAACCCACGCCGTGTTGGCTTTAGAAACAAATGTCACCACAGGCTTCCATTTGCAAGTCATTTTTCTTATTTTTATCGAAACGTTATGCTTGACACGTCCTTGTTTGTATGACGTATGGGGGTTGGGTGGGGGAGGAGAGAAATCGACCAGTGGAGGAGATTGAGAGGTGGGGTGTGGGGGAAGAATGAATAACACCACTGAACAGCATGTTTAGCAAATAGGCTTAATTATTTTACAGGAGAAATTACTTTGGTGGAACTAAATTCATTTCTTTGTTTTTGGTGTCTTTATTCTTTTTTTCTGTCGTAAATTTTAATTTAGTTTATTTTCCTGCTTCTATTGCTAAATTGTCCAGAATTTATTCAAGTTAATGTATTGGAATAAAGACCTCTTCGCCAGCACGCAGAGGTTTCGGGTCGGCCCGATTTCTCTCTCGGAATGAACAAATATGCCAGTTCAAGTTAACCGTATTAATTTGACCTCGCGACCTCAGTGCGAGTTAGTGTAATGAGCACGAATGCATCTTAGAAAGAGAGCGAGTCATACAATGACCTAAATCTTGCGTTTCATCATGACGTCAGTTACCGAAGCCAGATGCAATGTTTTGTCGGCTCCCCACTCGCACGTACGCAAGCGCACACACACACACATCTTTTCTTTTCCTTTTCGCCGACTCATTCGTTCACTTTGAATCGCGGCTATGCAAATGGTAATTAACTATTGTGTCCAGAGGGCGTCTATAATTGTAGATTGTTGGTCATTAGTACGTCTGTCGGAAGTATACCTGTCCGTTTCATGTCTGTCAAAGAATGGTTTGAATGTACCTCTCAATCATTTGGTCATTCTTTCCCTGAGCACTGGGCAATGATTTATACATTAGGCTTCTGTATTATTTAATATGCCAGTGAGTGTGTGTGTGTGTGTGTGTGTGTGTGTGTGTGTTTGTTTTTACGTTTGTTTGGATTAACTTGCTGCTATTTTTAGTGTTGCTTTTGTTTTAGAATGCAAGGAATGATCAACATGATCACTGACGCTAATAAATGTGGGGAGGCCAAAAGGTAATAAACAAATATGTAAATAAATCGCAGACTCAAACCCGTCTGAGCTATTTCTATCGTCTCATAAAATTTACTCTAGGCAAGAAATTTCACAGTGAGCTATTATAGCTAATTTCTGAAGTGCTAACTGGTATCAGTAAGTTGGGAAGTAGGTCAACAATAGTGACGTATTCACCCTGTTTTTCAAATTTAGGGCACCAGTCACCGCAAAGCCACGTAGAGGGTCTTCTTTTTCTAAATATATATTTATTTATTGGGCGGGGTGAGTGGGTGGGTGTAAACCTTTTGATCTTGTGAAGAAGGTTATAGGTGACGCGGGGGGGGGGGGGGGCGTTGTTTTTTCTTAAACGGTACTTGATAAATTTCTCATATCAAAACTGCTTGAATAAGCAAAACTTCTCATTGGACAATCCGTCCAACGGGGTGCTCACATGACGCCATAAAGTCATGTGTTGTTTGGAAGGATTTTCAGACTGTTTACTCGGTGACGTGCTCCACAGAAGGCCTGTTTATCAAAATGCTTTTTACCATTTCACTGACTAATGTGAACTTCTCCTTAGTACCAAACCTCGTACTTTTTCATTTGTGAACTCGTGCAAGCAGCAGGTCAGACTAGTGACTGGTGCAATGAATGCGGATTTAGTCTGGCTTTAATTAATTTCGGTGGTAAAAGGAAAAGCGTAGTCACTCAGTGCCCATGATGTGAAGGCTAAGAGTAGCTTCCCCTGGAGACAGTCAGTGCATTTTAGACGCAGCTGGAAAATATCGACTGAAGCAGCGTACTAAAGCATAGTAGTCACACCCGTATAAGGGGTGCGCTGTAGAGGTACCTGGGAAGGAAGAGGGAGAGGTGAAGGGATGGTGGTACGGGGAGTGTTTTAATATTTACTCATCCTAAATATCGTCCAAGAAAATGGTCAAATACTATTTAAAGTATAAGAGAGCGTGATTACTATTATTAAGGAAACAAATCTGTTTTTTCTTATTCTGTTTTCACCCTAGCATCCGGGTTGAGCGAATTGAATGAAAAAATCAATCAATTAATCTAATCAATCCCGCCAATCAAATAATAATAATTGTTTTTAGTCTATCAACCTTTGCCAGGAATCATCACTGATTTCCCATCATTTGTTTTGCGAAAATATAATTTGCCGAATATTTATAGTCCTGACATTGGCATTTTCATATTTATTTGCGCTGGCTATATTCGATTGTTATCAAACCATTTTCAAGTTTTGCAAACAGCAACGTATTTTGTCACATTACTGATAAAAACACTCAATTTCACAAATCTGTCACAAAACTGTAATACCAAACTCAAACTAAGTCATGAAAGTGAAATCAAATTAATCATAGTAAAACAAAAAATATACCCCCCAACCCAACAAAGAAAAAAGAAACCTACAAAACTTTCCAATTGAATGAATTAAATAAAGTCACCATCACCCGAAGAAACGTATATTATTTAATTATTTTTAATTAATTAATTTATTTATAAGCAATAAGCTGAATCATCTTTCTGACACCCATAATGCAACACTCCTCACATAGTTTCGGTGACTTCCTTGTGTATCCAGCCTAAGTTGACTTAATTCATTTAACCCACGAATAGCTCTTGTCACTGTGTCTGAACAAGAGTAGGCCTACTGCAAACACCAGAAGTGAAAGCCTAAATTCAGTTTAACTTGCAATAATTTATTTATAAACGAAAGCACTTATCTCCTTCAGAAAGCAAAAATGTCGTGTAACTTGCTGCCACGACTGCAAACACTAAGCTTTCTAGGCAATTGCAAAAAGAAATAGGGACGGAGGTTGGGGGGGGGGGGACAACGGTTGTTTGTAATACTTCACAGAGATGAGCCACATGTGTTTTGCATAACTAGAGCATTTGAGGAAATCATTGCGCTCCCTTGTGTCGAGCATGCAGGAAATTCCATAGCGAGATTGTCTCAGAGACTGGCGAAAAAATAGGAAACTGTATCCTCATTTTTGCATAACGTTGGCTGCTGCTTTCTTGTCCCTTCATCCCTCCCCTTCCCCCCGTCCGCAAATTCCACGTGACATAAAGAAAAGGTTTTAAGTAGAGATTATGTTGACAGATAGCGCTAATTTAGTTTGACACGAACAGGGATCAGTGAAAACGGCATTGTTATATTTTAAGTGAACCAGAACACTGGTTTCGTTTTACGTGCATTATTCTTATTATTTGATTTTTTTTCCAGTACGAAACTAATTTTATTCACCTGCAACTCAAGATATTTACATTTCAGACTGCGCGATATGGAGAGACCTACCCATCCTTGTGGACTTGGAAATCTCATTTAACTTTGCGATAGCGAGCGCATTCGCGGCAGGTTTTGTGACAAGAATAGACACCAATCCAAAAATGTCTTACTGCCGCAGCTTTGTCAGTTTGGATTTGTTCGTTTCTTTTGGCACCGAATGCTACCAATGAACGATGACGCTAAGGTAGATAACATTTTAACATACAGACGTATGAAATGTTATGTCAGCATAAAACATCTCGAGGTCATAAGGGTATCTTGTGCGCGCACACACATACACTCCAACAAGAAATAAACGCAGACAAAATGAAATGAACAAACGAAAAACAAATATATAAATCAACGAATTAGACCAGCATTAAACAATATTCGCATCTCTTACCATCTGCTTACAAGCTTCCTGTGAGAGGCACGACACTTAGTTAATGAAAACGATGATTATTAATTAATCTTTCATAACTAATTGCAAGTGATAAGAATATTAATATAATTATTAATGATCACCCAACAGACACCATTCGTCTCTCTCACTTGGCGGATATGCTGGCGCTGTAAACGTTTCTCTCTTCCACAGCATAAAACAACATTTACTATCAAATAATATTTCCATGAATGGACAACTTCTTACTAAAGGAGAAGACAAATCTTAATTTAATCTATATTTAGTGAGCTCCCATCCACCCACTTTCTTCTCCAAAATAAGATTATTATCAATATGCATAAGAAGGTCAATAAATTTATTAAATGAACAATCAAATATATATATGACAATTACAATGAAATAGATTACTTGACATCAGTATTACATGAACACACATTTGGATAATTTTATGTTTCACAATCTCTTTATATAAAGAAATAAAATTACAGTTCAGCAATAGAGTCAAAATAAGTTGCAGGTTAGTCCTATCAGAGAATAGAAATGGAGTTATTAGAGGTAAGTTATTGTAATCTTTTACATGACCTGGATTAAGCACAGCTTCAACAGTCTTTCACTGGCCTTGCAACAATGTTACTATGTCAAAATGTCTGTCTGTCACCACTGTCTCCCGCCACAGTGTGGTAAACATTGACGTGCACTTTCCTCTCAAACTTCTTGAGTGCTCTGCTCGTTCAAGCAGAACATGATCACAATAAATCTGGTACTTTCAATGTACTATAATTCTCCAGAATGTACCTGACATACTTTGCTCTGTTACATCAAAAGTGTGTAGCATACTCCCTTATGCTTACACATGCCACAACAGACGTTTCATGCATCTCCCCAGTCACTCAGGTTTATAAGTGATGAGCACATGGACTTGAAACTTGAAGCTTGAAACTCAACACAAGAATCAAAAGGTGAAACTTGACACTGAAAGGCCACTTGTTCACTGCAACATATGATTAAGGAGCAAACCTAAGTTTCCTGTCTATCACAATGTAACTCCATTCTATCCTCAACTTACAATTTCCTTCAACAGTTTTCATTAGCCTGATGCACACACATGGTAAAATAAATTCAGCATATCAAGCACTGTCAAGTGTTAGAACACCACATGTGAACAACTTAGTTCAAATATTTATAGAAATCAAAGTAAACTCGTATAGTATATCTCTACACACGTATAACATATCAATAGTAAAAATGCATGAGATATTCATTCCTAAGTTGATTCTCTCTTATGAGTCAGTTTTAACTCACGATCAAGCTAATGACTGCCTTTCAAAGCTAAACTTTCTTCTTCCACATAAAATTCAAAAGTGATTAGAGAGCAGAATTTTCTACAGCAAGAGAACTCTTTAAACTCAGCCCATCGACTAGTCTCATTCTTGTAAATTATAATCATTGGATAACAGAAAACTACTCACTCAGTTTGCATTACATCAGCAATCTAGAATGTTCTTGCCTGGTGCTGTTTACTTCGACTCAGACACTTTCAAAAATAACACCATAAGGAGTGCCCAAGGTCGGGTTACTCTGACAATTAGCAGTTTATATAACAATTTAAATTTAAAATAGGGAGGGGCAAATTTACTCTGTCACACTTCCAAACTTTCTTTCTTTCTTTCAAACTTCCAAACTTCCAAACTTTCTTCTTCCAAACTTCCAAACTTTCTTCTTCTAAACTTCCAAACTTTCTTCTTCCAAACTTCCAAATTTTCTTCCTTCCAATTTTCCAATCTTTGTTTCTTTGTTTCTTTGTTTGTTTGTTTGTTTCTTTCTTTCTTTCTTTCTTTCTTTCTTTCTTGTTTTGTTTGTTTCTTTCTTTCTACCTTCAAGGTCTTTAAAGATCAGTAATAAACTATTAGAATTAATCCAGTACCTGTATTAAAATAAACTACTTTTCGTAAACATAGTTACTATGCAATCCACTGCTACCACCATGTCAATAAAGGACAGATAGAATTAAAAAAGCATAATTACAATTATGGTCTATAAAAGATACTTAAAATAGGCCTACAATTACGGTCTGTAAAGAACAGTTACAACTAATGCCTGAAGAACATAGCGTTACTGTTTAGTTTGTAAGATGAAGCTCTAATTATGGGTCTTTAAACGCCACCTACTTTTCATAAGTCGTACCAAGCAAATTTGTTTTTTTTTCCCACTCACCACCTTCTCACCACGCAGACTCAACCTGGCCACACCCTCGGCACCCAAAACTGCTTCTTCCAACAATGTAAATAAACAAGTTCCTGAGACGAGGCAACTCTCAGATTCGTTACAGATACTGCCGGTCCCAGCCATTTCTGCATTAAGATAAACCGCCCAGTGAGTAAATCAAAATAAAATGTTATGAAAGTTGTAATATCGGAAAAGCGTAAGTTTAATGATTGCGTTGAATCATAAACAGAAGAGTCATAGACTGTCCGCACATCATACCATTACATAAGGCAGTGATGTCTTGCACACACGATGCAAGTACATAAAGCAGCGAAGTCCTAGACTGCCCACACATCAAACAACTGCATAATGCAATGAAAGTCTTAGACTGCCCACACGATACAAGTACATTAAGCAGTGAAGTCCTAGACTTCCCACACGTCAGACAATTACATTAAGCAGTAAAGTCCTAGACTGCCCACACGTTAGGCAATTACATTAAGCAGTGAAGTCCTAGACTGCCCACACGTTAGGCAATTACATTAAGCAGTGAAGTCCTAGACTGCCCACACGTTAGGCAATTACATTAAGCAGTGAAGTCCTAGACTGCCCACACGTTAGGCAATTACATTAAGCAGTGAAGTCCTAGACTGCTCACACGTTAGGCAATTACATTAAGCAGTGAAGTCCTAGACTGCCCACACGTTAGGCAATTACATTAAGCAGTGAAGTCCTAGACTGCCCACACGTTAGGCAATTACATTAAGCAGTGAAGCCCTAGACTGCACACATGTTATATTGATGAAAAAAAAAAGGTGACGTCCTAGACTGCCCACATATCAAACAAGTTTCTAAAGCATTGTATGACACCTCTCTGGGCATCCTTCATTTGTTATGATTATTATTTATTAATTAACAACATATAACTAATTACAAGTGATTAAAAATCTTAATTTATAGTTATTAATAATTCTCCCACAAGATCAACATGTATCTCACTTGGCGGATTATAAGGGTGTCGTAAGACTCTATTCTTTACAAAATAACAAGATAGACGTTTTACTGTTGCATAATGTTCTGCAGGTGGAAACGTCTTACTAAAAGAATAATAAAAATCTCTCTTTTATTTATGTTTATCCACCCCCTATTACTCCAACATAAGGTTTTAATAAATGTGCAAGACAGTTAATAAATTTAACAATAAATTTAAATTTATTAAATCAACAATCAAATATACAACATAATAATATTGTGACAGGCATGCCCTATTGGCTAATGAAAATTATTATTATTATTAATTAATCTTTCACAACCAATTACAAGTGATAAAAATCTTAATTTACTTTATTAACGAACCTCCAACAGATACACTCGTCTATCACTTGGTGGATATGCGGGCTCAGTAAACGTTTTCTCTCTTCCACAACATAAACAAAATTTACAGTCACATAATCTTTCCCTATGTGGAAAACTTCTTACTAAAGAAGAAGACAAATCTGATTTTAATCTATATTTAGTGTGAGAGAGAAAGAACGAAGCGTGAGAGAGAGAGGGTATTGTGGGTGTGGGTGTGGGTGTGGGTGTGGGGGGCATTGGAATTATGCATTAGGTGTTATTAATATGTATGGTAAATGAAACGTTTGGGATCCAGAGCAGAGTTAAACATGTAGTTGTCATATTGTCTTTTGCCTTTCTTGATCTATGAATTGCATAAAGGAATTTCCATGTGTTGTCATTGACTGAAAGGAATTTCCGTGTGTTGGCATTGGCTGAAAGGAATTTCCGTGTGTTGGCATTGGCTGAAAGGAATTTCCGTGTGTTGGCATTGGCTGGAAGAGCTAAGTGACCGCGTTAATAGATTTTTCTGCTTTTTTCCCCAAAAAATCTTTTGTTGTTCTTATGTTGTTGCTAAGAGAAGTCGAGATTGAGTCTTTGAAAGAAGAAATTTTTAGTTACAAATGTTTTGGTAATATCATTCGTAAAGCACATGTAACATACATTTCAAAACGAGAGAAATTCGGTGGTGGTGGTGATGGTGGTTCCGTTAGCTTCCTTCCTCTTCAGAGTGTGAGTGATGCCGTTCGTCTTAGGACGTTTTAGGCCCTGGGTAGCTCAGGAAGGACTTGTCTCTCCCTCGCTATGCAACAGGTGGACCGCTCAGTATCAAAGCCTCGGGGGAAGATTCGACATTTGGGTTTGACTTGTAGATGTAAAAAATGTTACGCTGCATTGGGATTTTATTTAACGTTTGTAAAAGTCGTTGTGCTTTGGCATTAGTTGTAACGCTAACAGAATCATTCATTTCATGCGGCAAGTCCTGTAGTACACTGTTTAACGTAGTGTTTCGATGAGGGTTTGAATAATTTAGTTTAGTGAAAGTTATTTCTCCCAGAATTTTCAATAATAGCTCTCCATTGCAAAAGAGAAGATAACTCCAAAAGCGTTCGTTGGTCGTTTATAATCATAAAGTTGACGCTTCGAAGTTTCAAATGGTTTTGTGTCTTTTCAGTTTAATTTTAAGAAAAAGTTAAAGTGGCACAGGCATAATACTGAATTGTCTATTCTGGCAGTTGTGAAAGAGTTGTGAAAGAGTTATGAGGTGTTTGGTTTGTAAATTGTTGAATCTGTACAATATATACTTTTGTTTTCGTTAATTCCTCTTAATCAGCTGTACACGCTGACAAATACACATGGCTGCTGATATATCTTTTCTGCCAATTGAAATGATTTTTTAAAATAGCTATTTATACAGGTCGAGTACGTGTAATATATTTATATTTTTTCGCTTGTTTTGTTTAGTGAATTATTTCTTTCTGATTGTTGATTGGTGGTGTTGAGCCATTTAATCACTTTGCACCAGTAGATGAATGGCTAGTCAAGACGTACAGATGATCAGAACATAAGTAAATTTGATGAAGACGTACAGTTGATGAAGACGTTCATTGATTAGGACGTACAGATGATGAAAACGTACAGTTAGTCAGGATGTATGTTGATTAGGGCGTACAAGGGGTGAAGACGTAAAATTCACCATTACTATACTGATTAGAAATTTCAGTTGATCAGGAAGCACAATTGTAGGACATATAGTTGGACGCGCAGTTGATGAGCACATAAGGTATATCATGACGCACAGTTGATGAGCACATAAGGTATATCATGACGCGCAGTTGATGAGCACATAAGGTATATCATGACGCACAGTTGATGAGCACACATAAAGTTGATCATGACGCACAGTTGATGAGCACATAAAGTTGCTCATGACGCACAGTTGATGAGCACATAAAGTTGCTCATGACGCACAGTTAATGAGTACATAAAGTTGATCATGACGCACAGTTGATGAGCACATAAAGTTGATCATGACGCACAGTTGATGAGCACATAAAGTTGATCATGACGCACACATGAGATAAAGCCCAGCATATGTAATGTAACTACATTTCAGAGAGATTTAAATGTAAAGTCTGTTTTCTTCTTATTTTGTTTTTAAATGTGTAAAAACAAAATCAACCGAGTCCAGCTCCTTTAATTCATACACTTTTTGGTCAAGTACACGGTCAAGAATTCTGGCCAGCGATAACGAGTCGATGAGTTAACTACAAGCATAGAGACACTTGATGCACACTGGTCAAGAAGATGGTTTTTCTTTTTTCTTTAAAAAAAGAGGGAATTCACCTGCACGGATTACGGATTAATTTTCTTCTACTTCACTCAGTATCAGTAAGTCTTGGACCACTTGCTGCTCAAATTATCACTGAGGTCCCTCCCTATAAGGAACTTGTACCAGTCAGGGGTTGGAAGTCGTCATTTAAACATTACAGGAACCATTGTATTTTGTGCGGAATTTCATCCATTGCAGAGATCTTCACAAGTATTGCAAGAATTTCCGCGCCCCCGCCCCTCCTATTTTTTTTTCAAGGCGCGATGTTGGCTTAAGCAATAGTTACTATTTTCTTCTGGCTTTGGCTCCAATTCAGCTTACATTTCTAAAGCAGTGAAAATAAAGTGTGTTATTCATCATGCTGAGTTGTGTATGTTCCATGACAAAAATAATTTTACTTTTCAAGCGACTATTTAGGCAACATAAACAACAGTCTGAAAAAATAAACTGGCCCTCTTTGTCATTGCTCATATAGAACTGCCTAGTGACGTCATCTTAACGAATGAATATTTGCTTTGAGAATTATTACCATTAGGATGGCGGTGTCATTTGAAAAACAAAGAGTAGTTAAGTAAAAACACATACATTTTGCTTCATTAAATGTTTTACAAATATCGAATGTAGTTATAAGCCATAAGAAATAGCCCCACTTTGTGTTAATTATAAAAACAAAGAGTAGTTAAGTAAAAACACATACATTTTGCTTCATTAATTGTTTTACAAATATCGAATGTAGTTATAAGCCATAAGAAATAGCCCCACTTCGTGTTAATTATGTAAACAATGTGGACGTCGTCATGGGCCACAGGAAATAGCATGCAGCTAGCGGGTTGCATGTCTGAAACCCTATTACCATATCTGTCTGGGACCACATTACCATGTTTGTCTGAGACCCTATTACCTTGTTTGTCTGAGACACCATTGCCGTGTCTGTCTGGGACCACATTAACATGTTTGTCTGGGACCACATTACCGTGTCTGTCTGGGATCACATTACTGTGTGTCTGGGACCACATTACTGTGTCTGTCTGGGACCACATTACCATGTCTGTCTGGGACCACATTACCATGTTTATCTGGGACCGCATTACCGTGTCTGTCTGGGAGCACATTACCGTGTATGTCTGGAACCAAATTACCATGTTTGTCTGGGGCCACATTACCGTGTATGTCTGGAACCATATTACCATGTTTGTCTGGAGCCATATTACCATGTTTGTCTGGAACCATATTACCATGTTTGTCTGAAACCATATTACCATGTTTGTCTGGAACCATATTACCATGTTTGTCTGGAACCATATTACCATGTTTGTCTGGGCCATATTACCATGTTTGTCTGGGCCATATTACCGTGTTTGTCTGGGCCATATTACCGTGTTTGTCTGGGCCATATTACCATGTTTGTCTGGGTTTGTCTGGGCCATATTACCGTGTTTGTCTGGGCCATATTACCATGTTTGTCTGGGCCATATTACCATGTTTGTCTAGGCCATATTACCATGTTTGTCTGGGCCATATTACCGTGTTTGTCTGGGCCATATTACCGTGTTTGTCTGGAACCATATTACCATGTTTGTCTGGGCCATATTACCATGTTTGTCTGGGCCATATTACCGTGTTTGTCTGGGCCATATTACCGTGTTTGTCTGGGCCATATTACCATGTTTGTCTGGGCCATATTACCGTGTTTGTCTGGGCCACATTACCGTGTTTGTCTGGGCCACATTACCGTGTTTGTCTGGGCCACATTACCGTGTTTGTCTGGGCCATATTACCGTGTTTGTCTGGGCCATATTACCGTGTTCGTCTGGGCCATATTACCGTGTTTGTCTGGGAAACCATTACCGTGTCCGTCGATTAATTAATTAGTCAGTCAGTCGTCTCACCAGTCAACACGCCAACCGACCAACAAACTAACAAATTAATCAAGTAAACTACCCATCAGTAAGAACAACACAATCAGTACTTGGTCTTGGGACAATAAAGAGGTGAGTTTTTAAATTCTGGTCGCTGAAGTGACAGACGACGGAAACCACTGTTTGGCTCCTCTTTCTACTGAAGTGCCTTACGGTAATTATTAGCGCATTAATGGCTGTGCTTTACGATGCAAACTTCCGCCGTAAAAGTCATCGAAAGCTAGGACTTACAGCTACGTCACAGACAAAATAATAAGCTGAGCTAGGACTTACAGCTACGTCACAGACAAAATAATAAGCTGAGCTAGGACTTATACAGCTACGTCACAGACAAAATAATAAGCTGAGCTAAACCCTTAGTGACCTCGAGCTCTTTGCGCACAAGACGTGTATCAGTGCGTTACATACCTGTTATTACTTACACTATGTCACATGCCTATTGTCTACAGTACGTCACAAATCTATTGCCTACATTACGCCTCAAACCTCTTACCTACAGTACGTCACAAACCTACTGCATACAGTATGTCACAAACCTAGTGCCTACAGTATGTCACATATCAACAAAAGCTAATTAAATTATGGTCAGACAAAGATTAATTTCAAAATCTTTTGTAATTGTCTTCTTGATTACCGTTTTCTTTCTATGTCTCTGCATGCAAGAAGTGTGTGTGTGTGTGTGTGTGTGTGTGTGTGTGTGTGTGTGTGTGTGTGTGTGTGTTGTGTGGATGGTGTGTATGTGTATGTGGTGTGTATGTGTGTTGAGCGGGGGGGGGGTAAAAAGAGAGAGAAGGTAAGGAATAATAAAGAGGAATATCTAATTTTATCAAACTAGCTAAATATCGTGCTGCACGTTTTATTTTATTTTGTTTTATTCAAAGCAACGTGCAGATGAGGGGGAGGGGGTACTTGAGAAAAGTTTAAAATCATGTCACAGACTTAACTGATGCCTCTCACTGCTCCTCCTTAACTGCTGAACAGATCTAAGATCTTTGCCGCGTGTCAGTGCGAGGTGTTAATATCAAAGGGACATCATTCACTCATTTGCATGTTATCGTGGCATCCAAGGGCCGTAAAACTGAAGGGAACTTGTAAACCTGGTCACCCGTTAGAAAAGCACACGAAGGGCAGACCAGATAAAAAGTGAAAGTGCGGTAACGCTGTGTAAAAATGGTCACCCGTTAGAAAAGCACACGAATGGCAGACCAGATAACAGTGAAAATGCGGTATTGCTGTTTCAGTATCCGAGGATTAAATTTTGGGTTTTTTTCAAATTTTCTTTTTACCCTGCAGGCCAAAGGTCATTGTTTAGTTCGAACGGCACTCGGTATGTTGTATGCCCCCATGTTGATCGGCCCGATAAACAAGTTTGTAAGACATTTTAGTTTTAAAACAGTTATACAATGTGAGCAGTCAGTCATAGTTGTGCAACGTGACTGTCAGTCAAATTGTGTGCTGCGCCAGCATTACACGTGAACTAGTTGTGTGAGTTACACGTGTTCCATTTGACTAGTTTGTTTTATTACAAATGTTACATGGGCCAGTTGTGTGCATTGCAAATGTTACATGTGATTGGTTGTGTTTATTACAAATGTTACATGTCGGCACGTTGTGTATTGCAAATGTTACATATGACTAGTTACGTTTATTACAAATTTTGCACGCGGGCTACTTGTGTGTGTGCGTTACAAGTGTTACATCTGGTCTAGTTAGGTGTACTGCAAGTGATCCGGGTAAATAGTTGTTTTCTTTACAAATGTTATATGTGGGCTAGTTGTGTGTATTATGAGTATTATATACATCTCTGCTCTTTGACTGTATCACAAGTGCTACATGTGAATTAGGTGTTTATTGTTAGTGCTGCAAATGGGCTACCTGTGTGTATTACTAGTGCTACATGTGGGCTAGTTGTGTGTATTACTAGTGCTACATGTGAACTAGGTGTTTAATTATTTGTGCTGCATGGGGGTTAGCTGTGTGTAGGGTTGCCTGACGTCCGGCAAAAGGAGGACATGTCCTCCGTCCGGCAGGCAAAGCTAAAAACCTTTAAAATGTCCGGCTTTTGTAATATTTTATTATCTTACCTGTGAACAGTTTTATGCATATGTGATTGCTAACGAGGGTCTTCTGCAAAAAGTTGGCTCGTCTGAAAAATATGTTGTATAAAAATTCTAGAATTGGCTGTTTAAATAATGTTTTATGGCATTTTGAAAAAAGCCTCTATTGAATTTAATTTAATTTCTTTTTTTAAAAATTTTTTAACAAGACTGTTTCTTGGTCGGTTCACCAAAAGACACTTATTGGCAGCTATTGTAATAAAATTGTACTGATTGCGGGTTTAATCAGGAGCACCTGTTCAACCGACCGAGAGATTATATAAGCATAATGTGTAGTGATTAACAATTCAATCTTAATGACGGAAGAGCCTCGTAAAGGGAGGTAACTCGATCACTATCTTGTTATGAAAAGTCAACTTTCATCGCTCCCGCTTTCTCCAATTCTACCCTCCCTTTAAAACGTGCAACTTATTTAGCGAGGGAATGTTTTAGATTTTTTAAAACACTTAAAATTTTTTAATGTAAAATCTATGAAAGATTCCAGATGATAATTACTGGAGAGTTTGACTCATATTTGCATATTAATAAATTAATCTGCTTAATAGTTTTTCTTTCAAGCCTTTTAGTTATCGTTTAACGCGGTGAACAGTGTCTCCAAAGGGCAATGAAGTAATTAAGGTGCTGTATTGATTTCGGTTAGCGGTTCATTGCAGACTTGTTTTTTGGTCTGCCTGTATGATTAAATCCGAGGTGATAAGATCGAGATTAGTTTTAAAGTGGCCAGACCTGATAGGATCGCCGCATTACGCAACACAGGCGATGTTCTCCTTTCCTTCTTATTGATATATAATTATTTCTTTGCTCTCGTCTTTTCAAGTTGAAGAGCTTTAAATTTGACTACCTTAGGCATTACGGAGAGCTTGCAATCATTTGTAGTTGATCGTTCTAGATTGACGTCCCCTTTTAAGAGGTGTTAAGCAACTTGAATGACGTCACCTTTTAAGAGGTGTTAAGCAACTTGAATGACGTCCCCTTTTAAGAGGTGTTAAGCAACTTGAGTGACGTCCCCTTTTAAGGGGTGTTAAGCAACTTGAGTGACGTCCCCTTTTAAGGGGTGTTAAGCAACTTGAATGACGTCCCTTTTAAGAGGTGTTAAGCAACTTGAATGACGTCCCCTTTACTCAAGTTGCTTAACACGTCCCCTTTTATAAGGTGTTGAGAAACTTTACCCAAAAGTACTCATATTTACAGCAAAAGCACTCACATTTACACATGAAGGACTCACACATTTACCCACTAAATGGTTCACCACCAAAAGGAAAGACATTTTATCCCCAGCGCAACGCATTCTTTTCGTGCCTAGAACTTGAGTGTTTCAAATCCAGAGACTGGAATGTTTATTACGTCACTGAATGCCTCCTAAGAACGCTTGCAATGTGTAATGCCAGAAACGTCATAATAAGTTAGAACTTCAATAGCTCTGGCTAGTTTAAAGGTGTTCTTATTACTGATTTGCTTAAGTTGAAATAACTCTGCTTTAATTAAATATTCATGAGTTTTAAAAACAAATTCTATAATTCGTGTCAATTTCAATTATAATTTATGCCATTTCAAAATATATATTATTCTGATTTGATTACATTTACAATAAACTGTGAGGCTTTTGTCTTTGTTTTATTGACTTCAGTTGTTTGTCTGTTTTATAAATTAGCCACTACATTGGGTTTTTTAATACTGACAATAACTCTCTCTAAAGTTGTAATTTCTTTAGTGCTTATAATCGCAATAACTCTGGTTTGTTTACATTGCAAAGACTCTTTCGGTTTCAATTAGTTGAGTCTGGTTTGTTCAATTTGCAATTATCTCTGCATATTTTACTTTGCAATGATTCTGCTTTGCTTAAGTTTGCAAACACTGTACATGATTATATTTGCAATGAATCTGCATTGTTAAATTTGCAATAATGTTTTTCTCATCTTACTTAATCGTTCTCTGGGAATCAAAAATTGTTGCATCAAAACTGTTATTATTCTCCACTGAATCCTAAGGAGTTAAAAAGTTATTTACAACAAACATTTCTTTGAAATCCCGTTCTTTCTTTCTTTCTTTCTTTCTTTCTTTCTTTCTTTCTTTCTTTCTTTCTTTCTTTCTTTCAACCTTTCGTTCTTTCAATCTTTCTTTCTTTCAACCTTTCTTTCTTTCAACCTTTCTTTTTTTCTTTCTTTCTTCCTTTCTGCCTGCATGTTTGCCTTCCTTCCTTCTTTCTTTCGCTTTAAAGCCTGTCTGAGGTGTTTATTTACTTTCTCTTCTAATTGTGGTAACATGCTTTTTAGTTTGTTTGCAAAACACGTCCTCTCCATTAGCCTTCATTAAAGGAAATGGAGGTCGGAAACTTCTAATTAAGTGTGAGTGCTTTGGCTAGCAGCTCGCTTTCAAATTGCTACAGGTTTGTTTTAAACCAGCACACAAGTAACCGTTGTCAGAGTGCAAAAGAAGCGAATATAAACATCAGTTTAAAGTGCGAAGCTAGCTGCAAATCATTAAGTCTCTCTCAAAACTAATTAATAGTTTTGCAAACTTCCAATTAGAAGTGTGTTAATTAGTAATTAAGCGTTAGTAGCAGCAGTAGTAGTAGTAATAGTGGTAGTAGTAGTAGTGGTGGTAGCAGTAGCAGTAGTAGCAGCAGCAGTGGTAGTGGTAGTAGTAGTAACAGCAGCAGTAGTAGTAATAGTAGTAATAGTAGCAGAGGTGATAGTAATATTAATAGTAGAAGTAGAAGCAGTGATAGTAGTAGTAGCAATAGTAGAGTAGCAGCAGTGATAGTAGTAGTAGTAGTAGCAGTAGTAGTAATGGCAGTAAAAGTAGCAGAGGTGATACTAGCAGTAGTAGTAATAGTAGTATTAATAGCATAGTAGTAGCAACAGTTATAATAGTAATAGCAGTAGTAGTAGTAGCAGCAGTGATAGTAGTAGCAGTGGTAAAAGCAGTAATAGTAGTAGTAGCATTAACAGTAGTAGTAATAGTAGTAATAATGGTAGAAGTAATAGCAGTAATAATAGTAGTAATAGTGGTAGAAGTAATAGCAGTAGTAATAGTATTAATAGTGGTAGAAGTAATAGCAGAAGTAATAGTAGTAATAGTGGTAGAAGTACTAGCAGTAGTAATAGTAGTAATAGTGGTAGAAGTAATAGCAGTAGTAATAGTAGCATCGTCATTAGCAGCAGTAGTAGTAGTAGTAGCAGTAATAGGAGTATGATTAGTAGTAGCAATAGTAGTAGCATCGATAACAACAGTAGCAGTAGCAGTAGCGGCAGTAATAGTAGTAATATGGCCAGTAGTAGCAGTAGTTACAGTAATAATAGTCGTAGCATCGTCATTAATTGCAGGGGCAAAAAAGTAGTAGTAGTAGCAGCAGTTCAGTCTTTGTCATACACACACACAGACACAAAACTCCTATGCTCAGTTTTTTCCTACCCGTAAGCCACTGAGATAAAGTTTACCATCCCTGTATCCAAGGCGACAGTGAGTCAGCAGCTTTATTCAGTCCACAGTATTATTCTCTTCTGCTATTTGTCACTGGCTGGAATCTGATGCTCACCATTCCATGGTTTGTCACTCTCTGGAATGTGCGAACTTTTGTCGCACCACTGGAACCTGGTTCTCTCTGTTGCTCAGTTCGACTGCAAATTGTTCTATCTGGAGAAACATGGGTACGGCCAAGGAACGCTTCTCTGAGCAGTGGGGCAGGTCTTCCTGGCAGAATATCCAGGCAACTGTCATGCTTAGATTGTTGCGTTTCCTAGTATTACGATTTCTATTGGTATTATTTCTGGCTCTTACAGTCATAGTCTCTGGATTTCTAATCTGAGATTGTTGATTTTCCTAGTATTACGATTTCTATTGGTATTATTTCTGACTCTTACAGTCATAGTCTCTGGATTTCTAATCTGAGATTGTTTCAATCTGTTTACCACTCTTTTCTGTTCACGTTTCTGTTATGACAGCAACTTTGTTACTGTCCTCTTAGACTTGTTGCCAACTATATTTTCCAGTCTTCGAGCAGAAATTTCGCGATCTGTTCTTACTTCATTGCCAGCTTAACTTCTGTTTCATTGTCTACTTCTGGAGGGTAGATTCGTGCTCACCATTGTGCTTTGTTTCCGTAGTTCTCACGCAGATTTCTACGTAGGAAATTTTACCACTTCATCTAGCATTATGGCGTAATTTGATCAAGAGTCTGACACCCAGGTAGTAAATCACCTGTTGCTGCATTCATGCTCATGCAGATTCTGCGTTTGGAATCCTTTGAAATCCAAGATTTTGCCTTGCGGGATATTGCGTTGAGTACTTAATCTTTCCCAGCAGTGAAGAGTTCTTTCGTTTTGGCTGTTACACCTGTCGCTCTCAGCCCCCTGTATGTTGATGACAGCTGTCTATAATTTGACTCTTTTGATCATGTACTACATGACCTTTGTCGTATATGTTGGTCATGAAAGAGTATAAGAGTCTAGTTATTTGCTGGTGCTGGTTTTGTTGTCATTTTTCCTTTGCTTGTGGTTGGGACAATCCACTGAGTTTTAATGTTTTAATTATTGCCCCATCTTTTGCCGTTCGATGCATTCGCGGTAAGGTCCGTGATCTTTCAATAGCGCCCTTGAATTTCCTATATCATCTACCTCCCATTTTCTGACACACAGATTGTATCTATATCTATTTTTGGGTTTAGGGCTTTTATGCACTGTGAACAGTTTTCTAGCTTTTCTGTCAATTTCATTGATTTCTTTAATTTTTTTTTTGTTTTTTTTTGGGGGGTGTCTAATCTTACGCAGACACACACACACACACACACACACACACACACACACACACACACACACACACACACACACACACACACACACACACACACACAAACCCTGTAGCTAATCTCTTGTAAGGCAAATGTATTTATGGTCCGTATTTTATTAGCAGCAGTTATTTGTAACCCGTCTGGCTCTTTTTTTTTTAATATCCTCTTTTAACCTTGACATTTACCTTCAACCATATTTTCTTCATGTTGCTGTATCATCATAAACGTGTTGCTTTCTCACAGAAATATCTTTCATGTTTCAAATATCAAACTGGAGACATGAGGATTTCGTGTTTCCTTTCAGGAGATTTCTGCACCTTCCAATCAGAATTCAATGTAAATGTGTTCACTGGAAAATCCTGACAGCACTGATCAGGTTAATGACAAACATTGGACCATATGCGGCTAATTGATTTTCATTCTGTTGTCTGGATGACCTGACCAAGAGGGCTTGGAATTACACAGTACAGCAGGAGTCATAAGGTGTCACCTTAAAAGATTCCGCTTTTCATTGTTAAGTCAGCTGTTTATTTTTCACGAGATCGTATTCTAGTTCTTCTTTGGTGCGTGAACAAACTGTCAAATTCTGGCGCGATGTTGTACAGTTCTGCTGTTTCAAGTACTCACAAATAGGAAAAGGGTCACAGGCTTTCTGGCAGACGATTCGTTTCTTGCTCTCAGCTGTAACGGTCTTTACTATTGGCAGTTAGTCTTTTGTTCTTCTGTTATCAGGCTTAGCCATTAGGTTTCCTGGCCAGCAGTCAATTTGCTTTAGTGTAACTCGTCATCAGGTCTGCTGTAATTCCTGATAGCATTATCCAAGTGGTTGTTAAGCATTTGCCTGGGTGACAGTTCTTTAGTGCTGTACCCTTTTCAAAGTCTTTCGTACAATCAGAGTTATCTTTCCTTACACCGTCCAGGCTAGCATGATCTCTGGTGTGCGTAATATATCTTGCGACTGATGAGTAAGTCTTTCATGTTGGGGAGGTTGGATGCTTCTGTTATAGCCTGGACCTTCTCAGTCTGCCATCTTTCTTAACTTTCTCTTTGACTTTCTCTTTGAGGCCTATTTCTGTGGTTCTGTATCTCCTCCCATCGGAATTTTCCCTTACGTTCGTGATGGCAGGCATTCAGACTATCGGCTGTGTTCCATTTTTTTTTTTTTTTTTTTTTTGTCCAGAGAGAACTTGGTGTTCTTAAAGTTCTGTACCTCTTATCTTAGTTCTGTGTTCCCTTTGAATACTTGGTAAATTCCCCCCCCCTCCCCAAAGTCAAAGAATGAAAGAAAGCATTTTTTTAAAAATGATTTTATTTATCTAATTGTTTGTTCACAAGAAGGGAAGACACTTCAAATGGTGACTGTTGGGTGTGTTTGTGTGAGTGTGTGTGTGTGTGGGGGGGTTGCTTGTTTGGATTGTGGGGAGGGGCTCGGCAGTTAAATGAGGCCACCTAATGTTTATCGTTCGAGACTGGGGGGGGGGGTCCAGGTTTTCAAATCATTTTTCAAAGAGACACCCTCATTCACATTTGAAAAATGTATGTCCGATCTCTCCGAAGTTACTCAGCAGACAAAAGTGAATTGAACAAGTTCTGCAGTCCTAAAGTCAAAATCGATAGTTCCACCATCGGTACAAATTTCATATGATCAAAAACTCCTTTGTCATTTTTTTCCATTGTCTGTAGTACTTTTAAAAAAAAAAAGTAACAAAAAAATTGCCTTTGCACGATACATCGATAGGTGTATATAGAAGGTATTATTGCTAAGCACTGCGCGAACCGCCAGAGAACGGGACAAAAATAATAAAAATTAAATACAAACACTCAGTCGATTTAGAATATGAAATTCATATTTGTAATCTGTGCACTTCCGGCCTGTGAAACGGAGACGATATGTTTGCATGATATCGGGTAAGTTACACCAGACACTGTTAATTTATTAGATACACCAGACACTGTTCAGTTATATACACCACTGGGCCCTGTTAACAACTTAGATTTATAACGCATTTGAAGTGGCGCCCAGCCTTCCCAGTGAGGTAAGGGGTGAGGAGGGACATCAGCTTATAACTTAGTTTCCCAGACAGCTTCTGTCGGAATAGCAGTAACAGTGGGTCTTCCACAAATTACAGCAACAACCTCCGAGAGACGCTTTTGTCGGCGATTGCTCAGCGTTGTGGTTGAAGTTGAAGGGAATATTTGCCTGGAAAAGGAAGAAAAACTGTGTCAGCTCATTCAGGAAAAAGCAGTCTGCTGGAACAGCAAACACGGTGTCAAATTACCGTGGCCCTATCCGGGAGTGTATCTGAACATCCGAGATGTCGACAGCAAGTCGACCGTTGAATATTTAAAAAAAAAAAACAAGTGCAAAATTCATGCCGGCTTCTCGTTTTGTTTTGTTTTTCTTCTGCTTGATTTAACTCGAGTTATTCTAGTTCGTATCTGTCAACCGTGTCACTTGTCAGCCATTTTATTCGGATCTGTTCAATTTATATATAAGGCATTTTTGTTTCTTCCTAAGTATTATTTAAAGTGTAAAAATGTTAAAAATGTTCCATGTCCATCAATGGACAGTAATGACAACCTCATCACTTGGATATGGATAACGTTAAGTGACGTCATCCTTTCGATTGTAAATAACAATAATGATGTCCTTAATAACAACGGTGGCATATGATATGTGTGTTATAAGAATATATAGGCGTTATAGACAGACTGATAATATATATGCGTTTTAAATAGACTGATAATGTTTATATATAACAAGGAAGACGAGGAGGAAATGAAAGCAGTGATGTACCGCTTTTTCTAAGTATATATCTAATTGTTGCCTTTATTCTTTTTATAAATGTATTTATTATAAAGGGGGAGGGGGGTGCATGTGATATTAAAATCACAGACGCACGCGATTACCTCCTGGCTACACTGCTACACCATTCAAGACAGGCACCGCGCG
Source organism: Sinotaia quadrata (assembly GCA_028829895.1). Classification (NCBI taxonomy): domain Eukaryota; kingdom Metazoa; phylum Mollusca; class Gastropoda; order Architaenioglossa; family Viviparidae; genus Sinotaia; species Sinotaia quadrata. Next base: position 105,350,738 of record CM054180.1, read on the forward strand.
GTTCTCTCGTATTATAAATATAACATCTCTTCAAGCAGTTACTTCACGCAAGTTGTTTACTGATTAAAAAAACAAAAACGGTTTCCTTGCGTGTGAATTGCGAGGACCCTGCGATAAGGGAGACTAGCGATCAGGCATGATTAAATGGGAGGAGTGGTGTGCCCTTGCGCACGTAACTGAAATTTACAGTGTGGTGAATTTCTCTGTATCCAGACGAAATTACTGGAAGACTATCAAAAGTTTTATTCCTTTTAGCGCAATAAGATTTACTTTTAATGCGTACTTGCCTAAGTTTATTTCTGTAAAACTGCATGCTGATAGATAAAGCATACGTGTGTACTGGGAGAAGAGAGGAGATGGGGGTGGAGTGGGGAAAGGGGAGAGAAATGTCTGTATCGACGGGAGCTCAAATTGTCTCAGATTTCCTTCCCTTGTTTATAAGTCACTTGGGACCGGAGCCAGTTAATGTGTAACACGGGGAGGCGTTGTGTGGATACCGCACTACAGAAAGCTATTGCTCGCCGGATATGCCCGACGAAATAAAAAGTAAATTAGCGATAACCACACTGTTAAAAATGAGTCATTCGCATTGCTGATGATGCAAGACTGCAATCCACAGGATTAGCAAATGGTAGCAGTAGAAACTGATGACCACGCAAGACAGAAACATAAAACGCCGTAGTCAGAAATGTAGGTCATGAATATGCTAGGGGAAAGCTTTGCTTTGAGCTAGCTGATGAGACAGGCATTTGATCGTTACGGCGTTCGTCTAACATATCGACTATTATGTGAACGTTTAATATTAATCACAGCTTTCAATGTATAGAAATCACACCTTTCAATGTATATTAATCACAGGTTTCAATGTATAGAAATTACAGCTTTCAATGTATAGAAATCACAGCTTTCAATGTATAGAAATCACACCTTTCAATGTATATTAATCACAGGTTTCAATGTATAGAAATCACAGCTTTCAATGTATATATATATAGAAATCACAGCTTTCAATGTATAGAAATTACAGCTTTCAATGTATAGAAATCACAGCTTTCAATGTATATTAATCACAGCTTTCAATGTATATTAATCACAGCTTTCAATGTATATTAATCACAGCTTTCAATGTATAGAAATCACAACTTTCTACCACCACCATCCAAAAAGAAGATGAACGCTAAAATAAATTATGTTTCGCGAGCATTGAGTGGTAAGAATAGTGACGTCATGATGAAATCGAACTGGTTGGCATCAAAACCTACTTGTCTACAGAACATTAATCTCTTTTCTGCCCAGAAAAAGTTACTTTATTTGTGTTACTAATTGCTGTATCTTTCCAAAAATCAAATCGTAGAGTGCACCAAATTGAGCAAAGAAATACCAAATGAATGCGCACGAGTTGCCTCCCCTCGATATATAATACGTTATTTTAGCTGGCTCTGCATTTACTCGAAAGCGGCGGAAGCCGAAAGCGCCCCCTACATTAGCAAGCAAGCAAGCAGGCTCTGCAATTTACGGCAGGCAAGGAGATACAGATTAGATTCAATAGAAGAAGCGCTGACTCAAGGAAATTTAGCAAGATGCAGTATTTTTTTAAAAATAGTAAATTATTTGTGTAATAATAATTGAGGATAATTATAAGTGCTTTATATCTTTATTAAAACCTCAAACCCACTGACGGAGGGCAGTTGAGGGTGTGCGACCTTTTTCACCCCCTCCCGCTTTCCTTGAGGCTGTGGAGTTGCACTGGGGCACTCCAAATCTGTCTGATGACGGAATGATCAACGCAAGCTCCGGTGATGACGTTAAATTGCTATCGATACCCCTCCCCCCTCCCCTATTTACAACCGGGATGCAACTCCACTATCCTTGGAGGGGGGGGGGGTCTATGTGACCGTGTAAAAACTCTCAAACTTGCACTGTCGTAAAGCATGATTGATGTTCTTAAAGGTGCGCGGGCAAGACAGTCCAATGGACGTTCTCTCTCTGCATTGTCGTTGTGAACGTTCGTGAGCAGGTTCAAATCTTTCGATCCGTTTGGCCCGATTTCTCTCTATATACAAAAAATGTCAGCAACTGATGAAGGCTAGGAGTTAGCGATATGTGGTGCACAATAGGCCTACCAGAATCAAGTAACCATCTTGAAAATAAATGCATTTCGTGCAAAGCTTTTCAAACCAGGAGACGAGGAGCGCAAAATTTGTTACCGATATATTTAAAGAAACTGAAATCTTCTCTCTCTCTCTCTCTCTCTCTCTCTCTCTCTCTCTCTCTCTCTCTCTCTCTCTCTCTCTCTCTCTCTCTCTCTCTCTCTCTCTCTCTCTCTCTCTCTCTCTGTCTCTGTCTCTCTCTCCACACGCGCGCGCATGCTCACGCAAACACATGTAAAACTTTTAA